>APFE031247237.1:82833-149704 GCA_000404065.3 Pinus taeda | reverse complement strand
GATATGGATGAGGAAGATCCTAGTTGGTTTGTTCGGTTCTCATTTGGATCCTACTGTGATTTACTGTGATAACCAGAGTTGCATTAAACTCTCGGCTAATCCTGTATTTCATGATAGATCTAAATATATTGACATCAGGTACCATCATATCAGAGATTGTGTGCAGCGGAGGATCATGTTACTTTCGTACATTCCAACGAAGGATCAGGATGCTGATATTCTAACGAAGGCTCTAACCAGGAGAAAATTCGAGTACCACCGAGGCAGGATAGGGGTTGCTGATAATCCATATCTTGTCGAGATGGAGTGTTTAGATTGCAACAAGATGATGGAGCTTAGTGAAAAGAGCCGCCTTCACTAAGTGGGCCCGCAGGTTATTTTTGGCGCAAGTCTATTTTTAGACTAGTCTATTTTTAGACATAGGGATCATGTCTATGGATTGCAGGTTGTTGTTTATGGATGATTGATCAAGTTGGGAAAAATAGATGGACTTCTATTTTTGATGAAAGTGTGAGTGATCACAGTGTGAGTGATCAAGTCTATTTTTAGACTGACTGTCAAAAATAGAAAAGTCAAATATTATTATCTCACAATAATATTTGGACTATAAACTTAATCTTATTCTCTTGGAGCACTTCAGTTTGAGCTACAGAGGTGGCACATGCAGCTGTCAGAAGGAAATACACTTTTATTATGAGTCAGTTGAGTTGTTGCATGCAGGACTTCAGTTAGAACTCAAGTGAGTTGAGTTTAGTGGACTGGAGGTGCAGTTGATGGAGTTGTGTTCAGTTTAGCTTTGTTAAACTGGTTGTATTTAGTCTAACTGGAAAATAGACTAGAGATGAGTGGGTGAATTAGTTATTAATTAATTCACAAGTTATTAACTCATAATACAACTAATGAATACATCAGTTAACTCAGTTGCATGTCAGTGCATGTTCAGTTCAGCAGGGACAGGTGTTAGAGAATCAGATTGCTATCAGTTGTGACTATAGTTGTGCATCCGATCTTGCACAATCAAGGGATTGGGTATGCCAATGAGTTTGCCCACGTATTTTCCCACATTGTAGCTTGTGCTCACGTGATTTTACCAAGTAAATATGTGGTTGCCTTTGAATTATCATCAGTTCTTGAGCAGGTATTGAGCAGCGGAGGTAGGCAAGCAGCGAAGGAGATTTGAGCCAGTGATTGATTCAGATCTGAGCTGTATGTGTGTAATAGAGGTGGAGATACTTGTGAGAAGTATTATGCTGTGTAATGTTACATGACTCAATCATTAATATACAGATAGTTGGGGTTTTTAGCGAGATGCTTTCCCCGGGATACATAATGTGTTAATGTGTGAATGCTCTTGATGTTTTATTGTTATTGATGCTGCTATATTGATGATCAACGTAGAGGATCTTATGTATTGTGTATGTTTTCCGCAATAGTACATGATCAGGATAATCTTTGTTGAATATGTGTTAAATTATTCAAAATTTCTACATTTGGGAATCTTTGACAATTTTCGCAACCTCTGCACGATGAGGGCAGTCTCTTGTAAAATGCTCTTCGTCACAAATGAGACAAGGATAACGAGGTTTGCATTTTTCATCAGCTGATTCCACTTTTTCTGGTTTCTCCTTTGAATTCTTATCTGTTTTATTCTTCTTCTTCCCTTTCTTCTTAGCACCGGATTTTGATTTGGCTGTAGATGACTCTACAACATGAATATCGGTGGAGAGTTTCGTGGAAGAATCTCCTGTTGGGGAATCTGGCAAGGTTATGATAGGAGAAGAATTATTGGAAGACTTCTTCCTACTTTTGGTATTAACCGTACCAATCATACCATCAGCGGCATGAGACCCTGAAGGAGCTGCAGTGATTTGATTTTGCTTGGGAATATGGGGGATTTTCTCGTGTAACATACATGATTGAGTATAAACTAAGTCAAGATAATGTGCTTGAGCAATCACTTGCTCCTCAGTAACGACTCCGACCTTAGCTACATCCTCAGTGATCTTGGGCAATAAAGATTTTACAAACCACTATGCTAAGATCTCATCCGGGATAAAAACTTTCACTAAACGCCGTCGACGTCTCCATTCATGAATGTGATCTTAAATGTAAGTGGACGTTGACTTCTTTAACGAAGTTAATAATTCCGTGCCATTTTCATATCTGACTGGCAACTGAAAATGATTTAAAAATGAAGTAGCTAACTGACTAAAGTTATAAAAAGTGGCTAGCGGTAACTCAATGTACCAATTGGCCACAAGACCAATTAGAGTGCACTGGAAAAGTCTTAAACGGATTGAATCATCTGAAATGGAATTAGACGCACACTAGAGGTGATAAGTCATCACATGGTTCGATGGGTCCTCTCCTGATTTGCCTTCAAACTTAGGAATATCACTAGGCAGCGACCAAAACAGAAGATAGTTAATTGGATCGTTCATAAGGCGCATCAAGTCAGGCAAGTCCAAAGTTGCGATAAATGGTAACTGACGATTAGGGTCCCTAAAACTCTGGGTCGTCAGACCAGTCCCAGGAGGAGGATATCCAAGATAACTAGGAATTGGAATTTCATTTGGGATATTATATCCTCCCAGAAAACCAGGATTAACTGGACCGTACTGGGGTTGTTGAGGTTGTTGATATGTATACCCAGGGTACGGTTGATACTAATAGACTGGCTACTGCACAGCAGGACCGAATTGGTACTATCCCTGGTATGGTTGATAAGTAAATTGAGGCTGACTTGTGATGATCGTACTTGAACCGGGTTGTCCTATAGGCATCTGAACCGAAGTGTGAACCGTGGGTCCAGACGGAGGTAAAGATGTCTGAGGAGTTGACACAGGAACAGTAGAAACTGGAGTTGTCGATACTTCAGATGTAGGTGTGGTAGATTGAACAGATGTTGCAACAGTTGCAGTAGCCATTTGAGGCAGAGTACGTGGAGTACTAGGCCCAGGCTGAGAAACTATAGAAGGTGCAGAAGTTTGAATGGTAGACTGGACAGGTTGCTGGGGTGAGCCAGAAACCAAGGGTTGTCCAGTTTGAGATGACAACATTACATTCGATTGCAAGACCTGTTGGGATTGAGATGGATCCCACACTAAGTTCATTCTGGGGCACGGACCCATAACAGGTTGAGAATATTGAAGACCATAACCGAGTTGAGGTTAGGGTTGATAATTCAACGGTACATTTCCAGATCCTTGAACATATGATTGACCGGAACGTGGTTGGTAACCTTGGGTTGGGTACTGACCTTGGGGTTGATAACCCTGAGGCACGTACTGATACTGAGGTTGACCTTGAGGTACATATTGATACTGGGGTTGACCTTGAGGTACATATTGAGTCTGGGGTTTCCTTGAGGTACATATTGAGTCTGGGGTAGACCTTGAGGAATGTATTGTCCCATAGGTATGTACTGTCCTTGAGGTTGCCCCCAGGCACAAACTGGGTACCTTGAGGTTGCCCCCCAGGCGCAAACTAGGTACCTTGAGGTTGCCCCCCAGGCGATACTTGAGGATTTTGAGGCTGCCCCCCAGGCGGTGACTGGCCACCTTGAGGTTGAGGATTGGGAATAGTACCCGACATCATGAGAATATCTTCTACACTCAATGGCTTAGTACCATTATTTCCAGTTAATAAACCTTGTTCAATAGGTTGAGGAGACGCTCCCGAAAAAGTACCAAAAAGTGACTGATACCCAGCGGGAACAGAAGGATTGTCGTACAAAAAGGCTTCCGGAGATTGAGAAACATGGATGACTGTCTTGACAAAGGAGGATAGTAACCCCTAGGTGTTGGGTGATAAGAAATACGAGGTGGTGAAAAACTTAGCCCCGGGTTTTCCAAAAGTTAGTCAATGAAAGATACCAAGCACTGCTCCTAGGTGGACTGTAAAAGATTGATTCACGCTCCCTAATCTCTATAACAGGTTTATTTTCAGGGATAGGGATGCCTTCATTTTCTTCCGGAGTAGCAAGTTCTTCAATAGCTATTAGTCCAGAAGGAGTATTTTGGGTAATTACTCTTTCTACCCTGGGTGAACCAAGACCACTTGAAGCTGGAGAGTTAAACCTCGATGTTGGAGTAGCAGCAATTTCAGATTCAGGTTCAGATATTTTAGGTTCTTCACCTATATCACTAGTAGATGAAACACTACCAGTAATTTCGGAAACAGACACAGACTGTGTATTATAATCTGCTACTAAAGCTTGAAAATTAGGATGTACCACCAAAGAAGACTCTCCTTCTTCAGGTGACCCAACTCTATTGTCTCTAGGAGTTACCAGGGCTCGTAGCCCTTCAGGCTGGCTCAGTGAAAACTCAGGAAGTTGGCCCCAAAGTCTACGGGACTTCCTCGGTAATTTAGCCACGGTTAAATATTTTAACTACTTCACACGAAAAAAAAGTAAAATCTCAATGAAAACCACCTAAATCCTCTAAAGAACCAAACAAATTGAATCACATGCCTAAAGAATCTAGGAGATCAAACCACACACAAATAGTAACTTTCCGTATTGAAAACACTAGTTGGTGATGAAATCCAACGTCGCAGAGTTCAATACAGAAATGGCGGTTGGAACAGTTACCCCGAAAACCTGCTTAATGAATAGACTGGCACAAGTTCCTCCACTAAACCGTCTCGAGTGAAGAGAACCCCACAGAAAATCCAAGTGAGTCTAGCCGATGTCTGCTCCAGGTACAGTGGGATCTTCCCACCATCGTCACCTTAGGAAGAACCCTATAGAATATGGTCACTATGGTCACCAACGGAAACAAATATACCTGGGGGAACAGTCTACGATCCGATACGCACGCAAGGGCAAATTAGCAAGCTCAATACCCTTGAAGGCTCCTCGACATAATCCAAGTTTTACCAACAAGTGACCCCAGGCTCCTCGACAATGGTTAATCCGAGGTTTACCGTTTCTAATACGTGAATATTTGGCGTCGTTCCCAATAAGGATTGATTCCACACTGGTTCAGACATGATCTCGTGCTTCTCCTTTAAGCAGTTCACACAAGTGCGGGAATGCTATGGGTGAAAAGCAAAAGTGCGGAAAAGTTCGCACTGTGTTGCAAGCAAAGGGTGCGTTCCTCTCCTAAATTTATGAAAAACAAAAAATAATCCTAAATCTACTAAATCCACCCAATTCCACACACAACAAGCCAAAAACAGAAACAAAAACACAATTTCTCAGGTCAAAGTCAAAACAAGGAAAAAATCAGGTCCCCAGAAGAGTCGCCAATTTGTCACACGGAATGAGTCGATTTTGCGGACAAGCTCGACCTTCCTAGTATCTAAAGATATCTAGTGACAAGCAAGCCAATCAAAAAACTATATTTTTCTAAATATGCAATTAAAAACAAAGGCAAACAAGGGTTTTAGGCCTACCTTGGGTCCAATGCAAGTTTGTGGAAGCCTCGCTCCTTTGATCCAAATGAGCTCCTTTGTAGCAAGTCTGCAAACACAAAAAAGCAAAAAAATTAAATAGCATCTGAAAAGCCAATGTCATAAAGCATATCCATCATAATGATTAAGGAATTTATGAAACAAACCACATAAGAGAATTTGTTGAGAAAAATGAATCTGATTGTATTAATTCAAATCAAAGAAGAACTTTACAACCTGTGCCTTGATGTTGTACAAGCTCCTCCCAGGGTCCAACAAGAAGTCTCCTCTACTTTGATAAGTTTCACTCACTTCCCAATGAATCCAAAAGGTATGTGATCTCTCCTCTCAAGCTTAACTAGGAAGTCTCAATTCCATCAGCATTTACCCTTAAAAATGTTCAACTTCTAACCTCTCTAGCAACCAGCCCAATGCCTTAATTTATAGTGCAATGGAGGGAAGTTACTAGGTCCTCCTTCAAAGGGATAAATCCCTCCTTCAAAGGGATAGCTCCTCTTATCAAGCGATTAGCTCCTTCTATTTTGGGATGCATGAACAACCTTGGAACGAACAATCCACGTCAAAATTCCTTCTAGAATCATCTAGAATTAACCCAAAGTGATTTTTTTAGCATAAACTTGAACCTTTTTTACTTTCACAGGGGTAGGCACCCACCCCTTTATAGACAGAGCGTGTAGATACACAGGTAACATGAACAAAGGGTGCAGGCCCGCAGGTAAAAGTGAGAGAAAGTGCGGAACCAGAGCTTCATTGATGTTTTAATGTCTTTCTCTCATTTTCAAAGCTTGACAAGAAGAGCTAAGGTCTGAGACTTGCTTAGGAGGACAGTATAAGTGATGATAGACCCATACTGACTGCAAATAGTCATGTTGACGATATTTTTGTGTAACATATACAAGTATAAATGACTGGAAAATACATAATGGATCATCTGATCATGATCGAACAAGTACATGTCTGCATATCATATATAAGAGTGTCAACGATGGTGAAGGATAAAATAGATCACCGATATCAAAGACTGATCCCAAAAAGTACCAAATGAACATGATGGAATAAGATGGTACTACACTGCAAAATCAGGTGCCAGCATATAAAATGTCGCCATGAATGACTACAACATATAAGGTGAAGTGGTATCAACTAGCAGCAACAGGAGCAACTGTCAAGTGAACCAATGAATGTTGATACAACCTAAGGTCTTCACCGACCACCGTGGTACATTTCTACAGAATGGGAATAAATGATCTGAAGTCGACCATGTGAGAAATCATTTGATTACCGGTCATTGATGTATACCGTTAACAAACGCGAGACTACTCACCGATAATGATAATGAGAATCAAGGTACACAGTACAATCTAACAAGTGTGAATAGATGAGTTGGAGTCGAACACCTGTAAGAATCTATCGATTAGGAGACAATGATGGTTTCCCACTGTCAATAGCAAAGGATCTGCCACTAATGACTACAAACTCCAAGGTACTGCCAAATGGACTCTAAATCTTTTCCCCAGAGCAATGAGTCAAAGTCGATAGGGAAAGATCTGCTAGAAGGAAGGCATTGAGGCATCCTCCATCAATCTAGCACGAGTGTAACCCATACGCCAATAATGCGAAAGGAATCGGATGAAAAAAGATGTAGTAACCCGACCGAAGTACGTTTCTGGTGTACACAATATGTGGCTAGCACACGGCAGAAATCCTCTGAACCAACCAATAATGAAAGTTGACGCAGAGGTGAGGTATCCACCAATAGGGTCAAATGGAAAGCAAGGTACTACATGAATCCCAATGTGTGATAATGTAAGCTGATGTCGAACACAAGGGAAACACTCAGTCAAAGACCCATAATATTGATCGATGTTGAGCACAAGGTGACCTATCAATAATGAAAATAGGGCCAAGGCGCAGCTCTAGGCCTGTCCTCAGAGTAAGATGTCGTCGTCGATAAGGACAAGACTCGCTAGCAAGAAGTCAATGGAGACCTTCTCAAACCGACACGAGTAAAGGACCCATATAACTGATGTGATGATAGACATGATACTGACAACTAGGGATGGCCGACTAAAAAATGAGTCAAGGGACACCGCAGAGAGGCCGACTCAATCTAACTTCCCTTGAACAAAAGCACGACTCAATGTGACTATGTGGCGGCATATAATGACTCTGTATAAGTTCATTACGCAGGAGGAACAAACAACCCTTTATATGATTGGAAGAGATAACCAATCGGGGGAGAACTGACTCAATAACAAGGTTAAGGTCTACCTAAGTCAAACTAAATCCCACCCAAATGGAGGAGACTTTGTTTTGAGTGCTTTGTTCAAGGGCGACACAACTGACTCTAGCTGCCAACAATAAATGGAAATACTGTCCCGTTCTCGCTCTTTTTTGAAATATATAATTGTTTTGGTCTGTTTCTTTTAAGCTAGAAAAAGAATAAAAGAAAGCTATATTATAGTGGAAGGAATGAGTGTCGGCCAAGCAGATGATTTAGTTCCTAGGATTGGAACAAACCTATGCTCAATGCAAGGACGCGAAAACTAGTCAAAGGCACTCAAAGGTGTGTTCCTTCCACGGGTCAAGGTGTGTCAAGCTGCAGAAGTAAAAAATATGCAAGTTTGATTTTGCAGTTGTCATGGTCAAAAGTTGGCTTAAACACAAGTCCAAGTGAAGCCAGCTCAAGGCCAAAAGGTGCAAATAGTCAAAATGCAATGCAGTAGTACAACTCAACACAAAGGAGCCTCTAGGGTATAAGGCTAGAACGAAGCGAAGAAGCAAAGAGGAATGAGACTTCATCGCATAAGTCATGGAGGGACTACAGAGGACTCGTGAGCCTACTTGAATCAAAGCAGCATGGGCAACAAATGTTAGTGAGGTGCTAACTATGATGCCCATGTAAAGGATGGCTCTACCATCGTGTCATGATTTAAAGAATCGGCGAGTGAAGATGGTTTACGAACGATAACAAGATGGAATCGACCTTATGGCAAGTGTATCGACAGATGGAGGCTAGTATGCATAATGAAATGGAAAAATGGCTTCCCTAACCTATATGCCAGTGAGAAAACGATACCTGCCATGACGGGTCAGCAGTCATGGAACCGCCCCGAAACTTGTCGAAAAAACGTACAAAATGTCCTGAAAGTCAAACCATTCTCGACATTGCAAGCTCCCAAGTTAAAATTTACGTGAGACCAAACAAAATCAAGTTTTGAAAAAAATTGACATTTTCAAAGCCTATAAAAGAAGTTTTGGACTCATCATTTTCACCATTTGAGTTTGAGAGCAGAAAAGTGGAGCAAAAGTAGCAAACTTCCCATACGCCAAATTCAACCGTCCAGCTTCTTCCAAAGTCCCCAGGTAACTCTTATTCTTATCTTGCAATTGATTGTGACTAGTTTTAGAAGTTTTAATTAATGTTTCACCGTTGAATTTTTTGCCAAAAATTTCACCGCGGCATATATGTGGGTTGGTAATATGAAACCCATGTACACGCGGGCCCTACACGTGACTGTGTGAAAAGGGACCCGAGTATACGCCATGAACATTTTAAACAAAAAACTAATGGCCCAAATTCATTTTTCTTTCAGGATGCCAGTCACTTGGCGAGAAAGAGAGCATACCGCAGTAGATGATGAGGTCATGAATGATCCTGATGCTTTGGAAGCCTTACGGGGATGTGGTTTGCTAAAATTCTTTAGATCGCCAAATATGAAGGCAAACACATATTTTCTCGAGATGCTTCTTGATTATCGGAATATCGAGGAGGATGCTTTTATGATTGACCAGATGCCACTCAGGATAGAAGTGGAAGATATCTATTTCATCACCGGCCTTTCCCGAAGGGAAGAGGTAGTACACTCCTGGTTTAGGAAACAGAGCAGTCTTTCAATCGAGGACTACGTACAGATATATTGCTCGCGACATCCAAAGAAAGTTGGAAGTCAAATTTCCATCACACATGTGGAGAGTTTATCACTAAGGATAATCTTGTTCACCATAGCTCGAGTGAACATATCAGCTTCTATGCACCAGGCATCACGGCTAACCATAAGCGTGGCAATTGACTGTCTCACCACCATATTTGACTAGTGTACTCCTCTTATGGCTAGCATGAAAAGCCAACTCACTTCTATCAAGAGAGGGCAGACCAAAAATTTTAGTTATGGGACTATTTTTTGTTCTTTCTTTTTCGAGACAGTTCCTGCACTTCGTCCTAGAGTACCAGTTTCAATCAGCACCCCACGAGATCCACGAATGGGTAGGTGGGCTGACCTGATGAAACATCTAGGAGGTGGGGAGGTCCCACGGATTGCATTTGATGACGACTTCTTTTCCTCGTGGGATCAGCAGATCATCACCGTTGATGAATACCCGTATGCTGGGTTGGATTTCTGAGGAGATCCTGATCTAGCATTACCACCGACCGCAGCATTGGGCGACATTGGTAAGTGATTTTTGATGTTATGATTTTTTTTTTTTTTCAAATATAATAATGAACTTTCAAAAAAAATTTGATAGGATTCAAATGACTAATATGATGATCATGTTCCAGATATTGCGCCGGTATGACCAGATGAGTTCCCACGGCACAAACGTCGTGGCCAAGGGGACGAAGAGGCAGCTGTAGACACGGAGCGAACTCTACACATAGTTCAGCGGCACCTGGTGAGACTGACTCACCCAGTCTCGATGGCGGCGGTAGAGGACCTTCCTGTAGAGATGCAGCATCACGTGGTTGGCATGCCACGAGACTGGGTCCGCACTTTTAGGTGTGAGCCAGGGACTTAGATATAGTGGACATGATTATGGGCATTTGAGTCCCAATTTTGTATTTTTTTGGATAGACTTATGTACACTTGAGATGCTTTATTATATATATATACAGTTTGACTTTTTGATGCTTAATTTATTGTGATGAATGATTGATGTGCCAGTCTAATGCTTGATTAGTGATAGAATCAGCTAACCAACTAGGAGATCTTGGAATATGCAAATAATTAATATAAGTAAATGATCTTTGCAACAACCTCACTTTTAAATACTGGCGATATAAACATGGATCCCTTACCCGATAGATGTTATTTAATTGTGACAATATCAATTGTGAATCAAGATAAACTACCAACGAGTCGATTTCGTGAGAAATGGCCTTCGATAGCAAATTAATGACGGCAGTATACTCAACCATATTGTTTGAAGCGGGACCAATGCACACCCCCCTTGATACCATCAATTGACCAGTTGGATAATAGAGTACCCAAGCCACGGAAGCAAGATTCTGAGTATGTTGACTAGCACCATCGGTGAATCCAAAATAGATCAAGTAATCCATCAACACCTGCCAAAGCAGACCAAAAAGGGTTGATATCAAAAAACTCTCGATAAAATATGTACAAATATACAAAATGTACAAAGAAGCCATTGCCTAGCTGCTACTTAATCAAAGTACTTCTTAAGGTAGAGCCCGTTTCAAGGCTCCTCCAATTTGTTTCCTTCGAAATCGATTAACTCATACGACCCTTTTGTTAAAACTTGTTTAATTATGAAGGGACCGTACCACATAGGCTTGAATTTTCCTGCCCCCAAGATGTCCTTATCTTGGTAATATACCAAGACAAAGTCACCTTCAGAGAAGACACAAGGACGGACAACTTTATCATACTAGGTTTTAACCCTTTTCTTATGAGCCTCATTTACTGTGGCAGCATCTTGATGCTGCTCATCAAGATGTTCCAAGTGAACGAGGCGCTCTTCGAGACTGGAAGTCTCTGGAAGGAGCTCAACAACTAACTTAAGAGATGGAATTTCACATTCGATAGGAAAGATAGATTCCATCCCATAAACTAACTGAAAAGGTGTAAAACCTGTAGCAGTCTTGACAGAGGTTCGGTATGCCCATAGAGTCGGATACAACATAAGATGCCAATTGGATCGATTTTTTTCAATTGTCCTTTGCAGGATTGTATTAAGAGTTTTGGTTACTGCCTCGAACTGTCCATTGGCCTGAGGATAATAAGGAGACGAATGTTCCTGCCAGAAACCTAATTTGAGAGCAAATTCAGACATTAGTTGATTCTGGAAATGACTGCCATGGTCAGTGACAATCTCTCTTGGGATAACGAACCTTGAGATAATCTGATTAAAAAGGAACAATGCCACTGTCTCACTATCATTTTTATAAGTGGGCATGGCCTTAGCCCACTTTGTAAAGTAGTCTATGGCCACGATAATATACTTGTGATTCGCTGCTGAAGGCGGATGACAAGTTGTAAAATCAATACCCCACTTAGTAAAGGGACCGACAATGACAACGGGAAAAAGACGAGTTGGATGTGCACGCATATTTCAAGTATAAACTTGGCACGGGTGATAGTGTTTGACCGCTTCAACACAATCTTTGAAGAGCGAAGGCCAAAAATAGTCGGCACGCAAGATACGCTAAGTTGTAGCAAGCCCTGATAGATGACCACCACAAGCTCCACTGTGGCAGTCATTTAGCATTGACTCTGCCTCCTCTAAGGTTAAACAAAACTGAAGGATCGAATCAACCCCCCGATGATACAATGTATCACCAATGATAACATAATTTTTATCCAGGTGACGTAATTTTCAACGTTCATCCTTAGAGAAAGTAGAGGAAAACTTTGAAGTCTGGAGATAAACAATGATATCTCCATACCAAGGGTCGAGTGAAGAGATGAGGAATAAATTTTCGTCGGGAAAACTTCCCTCATAAACAGTATCCTCTCCACAAGGTAGCTCAGAAATTAGCTCGGCAAAAACCATAGATTTCTTAGACTTGGCAGACAAGAACTCGAGATAAAATTCTTGTAGAATGACAATCCATCGATTATATTTGCCCCCAATCACTCGCCTACTGAGGACAAACTGAAACGGATTGACTACTACCAAGGCAAAAGTTTTACGTAGTAGAATATAATGACGGAGCTGCTGGACAGCATGGATAACCGCCAAGGCCAACTTCTCAACCGGAGAGTAGTGAATTTCAAGACCTATCAAGCCTCGGCTCAAATAATAAATCACATGCTCTGTGAGAGCATCATCTTCCTGAACGAGAACCATACCAATGGTTGATTCTGCTACAACGAGATATAAAAAGAAGTCCCTACCATAATCTGGTGGACTCAAAAGCGGGGCAGAGACTAATGCCTTTTTCAAAGCATCAAACGACCGTTGCGCAAAGTCGTCCCACACAAATGGAACTCCTTTTCGTACCAAACACATGAACCCTTTAGTGATCTCGGCGTAGTTCGCTATAAACCATCTTAATAAATTAGCCTTCCCTTGAAGGTTGAAGTTGCCGAATTGAGGATGGGGGAGGTGTTGGCATTATGATTCAGGTGTTTTCCTTGATGGCAACTCACTCAGAGGAATGATACAGGTGATGGCAACTCACTCAGAGGACAGATCATAGTGCAGCAGGTAAATAGAGAGATATATGCAGGTTGACCGTGAAGAAAGAGCGTATATACGCGGGTTAGCGAAGCAGAAGGAGCGTACACGTATACACGCGAGTTAATAAGAGTAAAGGCACGTACATGTTGGAAATCTGGTATTTGGTCCAAAGTGATGACCCCAAGTATTGGGTCCATGGTATTATTTATACATGGTTTTGGACCATGGTATTGAGAGAAGCCTAACCTATATAAGGAGAAGATCATTAGGCAAAGAGCGGAGCAAGGAATGAACATCTGACGAAGTGCAAAGATCTAGTTATCGGTTTGTGCTGCTTGGATTGGGTTGATATAATAATGAAGGCACAAGTAATTATCTTTAGATTTGTACATTGGTTGTATGAGGTGAAAGCGCGTATACACGCGATCTTTGTATAGTAAAGTTGCGTATTCATTATAAGATTTGGTATTTCAAGTTGCTGTTGATTCTACTGGTCGTTGCAGAGTTCTGGGCTCTGGTTTGTGTTTTGTGTTTTGATGACACGGTTTCAGTAATTCAGTATTGGGTGATTTAGAGATTTATGATGCAAATATAAGTGGATGATTGTATTGCAGCAGTGATTGTTTTGTACTTATGGATCCAGTCTGAAAATTGATGAAACATGGTCCCGGAAGAAAAAGAAGGTTGCAGCCTTTGTAGGTCAGCACCTACGTACTAGTATATCCGTTGGTACAAGAGCTAAGGGGGTTGTAGCTCCCTTCCAGAAGTAACTGGAAAATGAGAGAGGGTTGTAGCCCTCTGCAGGTTGTAGCCTACGTACTGGTGAAGGACTGCACCAGTACATTGTAAAAGAAGTTTCTTATTAAAGGAAGAAAGAGACAAATTGCAGCGGGTGGTTTTCACCCACATTGGGTTTCCACCTTATATCATGGTGTTCATGTGTGCTTCTTATGTGCGATGATCTGTACTGTTTTACTACACCTGTTTACTGTTAATGTGGTTAATAATGTTCTGATGCATTTACTGAAGATACGCTAACTGAATCATAAGATTACTGCATGTACGCTGGTTGCATTTAACACAGTCGCGTATATACGCGAATATACTGAATTGAAGCTGCGTATATAAATCTGAGTATGAAAAATGAAAAGTAATTGATTTGATAATACTGATTCACCCGCCCTCTCAGTATTATTTCCAACACAACGGTCATCGCGAAGCTTAGATGTGTGAGTGTTAACGCATGAGGAAATTAGTTTTGCCACAGGAATGGTATTTTGGGCAAGCGAAAAGTGGTAAGTTGTATTTCGAGGAAGGCACCCGATTCCATACACATAGTGACACGTAGCACCGAGGAGAGAGAAGGAAACCGCTTTTTCGGGCGGTTAGTCCCCGTGCTAATTGTGCACCTGAAATCTCTGACATCCGTTGGATCTAGCGCGAGTAGATTGACGGTGGAGGAAGTGTCATGCAAGTTTGAGTGATCGGACCCGATATGGTTATAAGCGCAGATTTTATATGATTTGAAATCCGAAAGGAAGGTTACTTGCATATCGGAGGTGGAAAGAGTCCTGTGTTAATGTGAATCGTGGACTATGGCAATTGCAATTGCGATAAAGTGTAGCATCGATATTTGTGCAGAGGCCGTACCAAGACGAAAAAGGTAAGTTATTGCGTGTTTGTAGTTATTTCTATTATAAACGGATTATAATAGAAATATAGTGCAATAAAGAAGGTTTATGTTGTAAGTCCATTGTCTACCATAGTTATGAAGTGGGGTTGGTATATATGCGGCTTATGGGTTAATAAAAGGTTTAAACTAAGGTTTATGAGAGTGAATGATTTCCAATAGAAAAGGAAGGATGGATTAAGGGTTAGACTTGGTTAGTCTATAAATTATTCCGCAAAGATTAAGAAAAGGGGGCCTTAACCATTGGTGGTTGAAGTTTTGACTCCTTAGAGAGTCAAAATTCCTGGGACAGACAAGACTTGTGCATTTGACATGCATAATGTGGGTGTAGGCGGGGTTAACACCGCGTCACTTTATTAGACGGAGACTTAAAAGATAAACTCTTGAAGATATTACAACTTAAACACCATCTTATTTTAAATCTTCTTGATACAATTTAGCTCAAAGAGAACAAAAAACAACTTTGCAATTTGATTAATCTTTAGGAAACTTTTCGATGTGCTAAGCAAGTCTAAATGTGACCAAAATAAACTGAAAAAGATTTAATAATTTTTTAATGGGCAAAAGGCCACATAAAAAATTAAAAAAAAAACCTTTAAATGTGAAATTTATTTCGATTTAAAACTTTAGGATATCTCAAAGTCACATTAAAAATGAAAATGAAACCCCCTTTTTTTATTTTTTATTTTATAGTTTTTTACGTTTAGAACTTTCTTGATGAAAATGAAACCCCCTTTTTTTATTTTTTATTTTATAGTTTTTTGTGTTTAGAACTTTCTTCTTCTTTTTTTTTTTTATGAATTTTTTTTAATTTAGGATTTTTTATTAGTATATATATATTATATATATAATATATTAATTAATATATATATAATATATATATTTTAAATGTAGAAAAATTTCAAACTCAAAATAAATTAAAAAATGAAAAAGCAAAAGTGAATTCAACTTAAATCGAAAAACCAAAATAAAATTAAAAATCGAATCTCAGAATTAAAAAAGGAAAAGAAACAAAAGTTAAACTAAAAAAAAAAAATCATGAAACAAAAAACATTAAACCTATCAAACCCTACCTAACCAACAAACGAAAGATCAAATTAATCGAAAATCGGATTCTTGAATGCAGGTCTGGCCCTACGACGGAAAGAAGTGGGAAGATGGGTAGACAAAGTGATTTGTTGGTTTATGGCAGTGGGAAGGGTTTTGATGGCAAGGAGAATGGGAGAAAAGATGCGTGAAAGAGAAAGGCTGCGGGGGGAAGAAGCAGGGAGCTCGCAAAGCAGTGGATGAGGGACGCAGAGTTAGAAACAAGTATATGGCAGGTTTGCGTGGAGAGAAGACGAGTTGGAGTTGCGATGAAGGAGAACAGTGTAGGTCAAAAACGCCGAGAGGGAAACTGCAGGTAGAGGGCAATGGAGGTATCACAGCGTTGAGGGAGGGCTGCGAGAGAGAGCTGCAGAAGAGGTGAATGTAGAAGGAATAACGTAGCAAAGAAAAGTTGCGTTTTAAGGGAGGTAAAGCTACGGGCTAGGGTTGGAATGAATGGACGCCGTCACGAATGTAGGTTGAAGGATACAATGGTAGAATGGAGCTGCAGATTTGGGTAGCTGCCGGCAAAGAAAAGATTGAACATAAAAGAGGACGCAGGTAGCAAGAAGCTTGAAATCCGAAAATTCCAGAAACCCTCAAAATGTAGACAGTAGGAGAATTTGTAAAAAAAAATTGGAAGGGAAAAAACGTAACCCAACTCAAGATAAACCCAAAAAGACGAATTTCACACTTGTGCTTCAGATTTATCGATGAAACCCTCATAAAATTATCTCCGGACAAAAAAAAATTGAAACCCTTGGACTGCAAAATAATGACCCTGCAAAAACTGGTTTTGAGGTCAGATCTTACCCCCAAGGCCTAGATCTGGCTTCAAAATCAAACTTCACCTTCAGATCTGCAACCTGTTCCTAAAAACACAAACACCCAGAACTTGGATATACAAAAAATAAATACAACCCCAGAAACCCAAGTCAGAAAAACCCAAAAAAATTACAAATCTATGCACAGGAATAACAGATCTACCAAATCTAGCGAGTGTGAGTTCAACTCAGCTCCCAGATCTGATAATCTAAGGCTCTTAAAAGCCAGATTTATCAATTTAGCACAGAAAATTTTTGAAATTTTTAACTTAAAAGGAGGTGCTTCGCCCAAAACCCTTCATGCATCACCAATAAAATTTCTCATGATAAGCCCGGGATCAAATCAAGCTAGGCTCTTCAGCAAATACTAATCGGGAGTTGCTTGGTCCAACTGAAGACTTCCCCAAACGCCCGATGATCTACAAAATCAAGAATTTCCTCCACAACTCAATTCAACCATTAACGTAGAGCGAGAAAACAATAATAAAATTCAGATTTAATAGAGCTACCTGCTATTATATTCAAAAATTAAATTGCCGTTTAAACCCCAGTGATTGAGCAAGATACTTGTGCTCAAATCACTCTTCAGAAAGCTATCATCAATGGCTAAAAGGAAATCTATGCATGAAAATAACACATCTTACAACATTTCCACGAAGAGTAACACCAGCAGAAATTAACCCCAAAGTCTTTCTTTATTGCTCATAAAAAACATTACAAGAGAGCTTTCACTTAGCACACGATTCAAAGATCGAATGATCTCAACTGCCAACTGACCTTCTATTTAAATATAAATCTTCCAACGACTAGTTCGAGTGATTCTTGTCAAAGTAATCTCGACCATTGATGAGGATCAAGATTTCTTTTAATCTCATCCATCGAAATTTTAATTATTGAGGAAATTTTGAATTTTTCAATTAAATGCATTTTAATTAATTTAAAAATTAAATTTTTGAATTAGTTTCCTCAAAATTGACTTTGACTTAACCCCAGGGACCAAAGGCCTAAAATTTAGAAAAATAATCAATTTACTTAGTCCCTGGACTTTTTAAAATTTGAATTTTAAGGACCCATGAATTTTTCCTCTGGAAAATTTAAATTTACCTAGGATCTATAATTAATTAAATTTCTGGCGTAGGATTTTAATTAATTTTGGCTAGAAAATTTAATTAATTAACCTATGAGGGGATAAATTATTTTTCCAACCCTCAAGACACTTTACATCATTATTTTCATATCTTTTAGATCACAAGGGGGAAAACCCATCTGAAATAGACCCTCACAGACTACCCATTTCTGCGACACAAATATAATCCAGCAGACTAAGTAATTTGTAATAAAATAACCTAACCAAATAGTTAGGATTATTCCCAAGTCACTTTTACAAAGACTCGATCTATAACTCTAGGACTCGCCTAAGATCCTGGTGACAAAATTCTTTATAGATTTGGGGTAACGTTGAAGGAAAACTCTACCAACCATCCGAGAATGGATCGGTGAGACAAAAAACCTCCCGGAATGTAGATCGTTACTAGAAAAATAGGTTTACCTAGGCAATTACATACATGACACAGATCTGCTGAGATTATTTACATCACATACATGCAGAATGGGTTTACATTATAACATGACAATCAGGCTGATGTTTACATTATAACATGACAATCAGGCTGATGTTTACATTATAACATGACAATCAGGCTGATGATGATAGTTGGACGACGCAGACACATCGATCAGGTGCTATCCCTTTTGTGAAAAAAGGGGGTGTACTGCTATGGGTCGTTGACATGTGGTGGTCAACATATGGCTCTACTTTGGAACACGTTGCTGCACTGTAGGAATGTGAGAATCCAAAATTTGCATCCACGCAACACACAATATAACATAAGTAGCGTCCATTCAAAATCATCATATAACATTAAGCACTGGAAAGATATAAGCTCTTTATTATTAACTATCTAGTAACATGGAAAGTAAATATAATCCTAAAACAGAAATGAAACGCTGAAATGACAAGGTGTAGGGTTATAAATTCAATACAGAGAATGCCCCATGGCATCAAATGTCATCTTTGAAGAATAGCTTGAGCATTTGGCCATTCGCAGGTAAGTCAAGTGGTTCACCATCCAATCTACTCAAGTGGAATGAGTTTGGCCCAGTAATGTCTCGGATAATGTATGGTCCCAGCCACAAACTATGAAATTTCTTATGTTTTCCCAGTTTTTCATTTTTGCGATCCCAAAGGAGTACCATATCTCCAACCTGCAAAGATCTAGGTCGAGATGATTTATGAAAGCTTTTCTTAATGTTAGATTGACTTTTACATATATTATCAAAAGCTATCCTATGAGTTTCATCCAACTCCACAATCTGATCAATCCTATTTTGAACAACATCTTTATTAGTGGAAAAAAGCTAAAGGAGCTGATAAGCTAGCAATTTTAGGTGCACAGGTAAAGTTACATCCAAGCCATAAACTAATTCAAAGGGACTTTTACTAGTAGCTTTCTTTTTAGTAATCCTGTCTGCCCATAAAGCATACTTGATTTTCCTATCTCAATATCGCTTATTATATCCTACTATCTTCTTAATAATGGTTATGAGATTTTTATTACTTGATTCAGCGAGTCCATTATCCTGAGGATAGTAATTTGATGAATGAGATAAAACAATGCCATACTTGAAACAAAAAGATGAAAATTCTGAAGAACTAAAAGCCTTGGCATTATTAGTAAGTGATCTTAGCAGGGACACCAAATCTAGTAATGATATTATTTTCAATGAAATCCATAATGACCTTTTCAGTGGCATTTTTAGCAGGGATGGCTTCAACCCATTTAGTGAAATAATCGGTAGCAGTCAAAATCCATGAGTAGCCATTGCTAGAATTTTCATGAAACTTCCCAATGAAGTCCAGACCCCAATGCTGAAAAGGTGCTTCCACAACCACAGGTTGTAAGGGAAGGGCAACAAACTTTTGTTTTCTAGTGAACAGTTGGCAGGCTTGACAACTTCTAACAAACTTATGCACATCAGAAAAAATCGAAGCCCAATAATAACCAACTCTCAAAATTTTGTGGGCAGTAGTTCTAGCAGCATAATGACCACCACAAAACACTGAATGAAACTTAGAAACTAACTTTTTGGACTCAATTTCGTCAACACACCTAAGTACTATGCCCTCAGGATTTCTCCATCCAAGGCCACCCTTCATTAGGCAATACTTAGTGGCTTTTAATGTAAGAGCCCTTCTCTTATGAGCGACTAAATGGTTAGGACATGTAAGATTTAACAAGTAATAAATAATGTCCTTGTACCACTCATGCTCTCCTAATCTTTGCAGCTCAGGTGATGATGAATCGTTAAGACAAATCAAACAAAGAGCTTTTTCATTACCTTCGGTCATCATTTGAGCCAATCCTTGGCCTTTGACTAACTTGGTGGGTCTAATCTCTAAATCATATTCTTGTATTTTAGTAACCCACCTAGCACGAGTCCCTAAGCAATCAGTTTGAGTTAATATATCCTTAACTGCAGAATTTTGGGACAAAAGCAATGATTTTGGAATAACCCACATAAGTCTTGAAATGCTTAAGAGATTTGACTAAGGCATAGGCTTGCTTTTTCATGGTATTGTATTTTAATTCAGAATTTTGAAGTGCTCTACTCATGAAAGCAATAGGCTGCTCGTGACCATCTTTATTTTTATGCAATAAGACACTGGCAGTGGTATCCTTAGAAGCGAAAGAGAAAATCATGAGATCCTTAGAGTAATCAGGACTAACTAAAATAGGGGCTTTTGCAATAACACCTTTGATTTCCTGAAAAGCCTTTTTTCCATCTTCTTTCCAAACAAATTTTACATCTCTTTTCAGAAGACTTTGAATAGGCTTAGCTACTTCTATAATTTGGAATAATCTTCTAAAAAAATTTGTTTTTCCAAGAAAATACTGAAGGGATTTAAGATTATGGGGAAGAGGAATCTTTTGGATTGCCTCAACTCTCTCAGGATCAATCTTGATTCCATCTTTAGAAATGATGTGACCAAGTTAATTTTCCTTCAGTTACTCCAACAGATTTAGCCGGATTTAAGGAAATCCCGTACTCTCTACATTTATCAAAAACTTGCCTAAAATGACTTATATGACTAATACCATCCTTAGAAAACACAGTAAGATCATCCTGATAAATTTCGATAAACTTCCCAATTAAACCTTTGAAGGCATAATCCATAGCCCTTTGAAACGTAGCCCCAACATTGGTTAATCTAAATGGCATTCTAATATATTCGAACACACCCCATGGTGTGGTGAATGTAGTTTTGTGACGATCCTCCTTCTTAACCCACACTTGATTATATCCAGAAAAATCATCTAGCAATGACATCATTCCATAACCAGTTACTCTTTGCAACATAGTCTCCATGTTTGGTAAAGGGTAATTATCTAAGTCACCTGACACGGGGATTCGGGACACGTAGGATTCGAGATTCGTGGTGTCGGATTCGGACACGCTGACCCCCCGGAACAGGACACGTTATATATTATTTTATTAAAAATAATATATATATATATTTTAAAAATATATATATATATATATATTAAAAATTAGATATTATGATATTTCTTACACAAATTTTAATTAATGATACAAATTTAATAATTTATTGATTTCAAACATAGATATTGATTCTAGTCACATAAATGTCAATGGTACTAGTCACATAATTTCATAAATGATAAATCTATTAAAAATTTAAATCATGATTCATGAATCATAACTGAAAGACAACTTACAACTACAAGATTATAAGATAAACACACTGACAAGTTGACAACTGTAATTTTCTCATTTGACATTAAGTCATCAAATCAAAATGTGTTACATAGGTAGTGTTGGTGCAATGCCAATGGCAAAATAGAAATAGAAAATATAAAACAACTACAGTCTACAGGTATACAAGCCTCAAGGCATCAATCAGCAATAGAATCATAATCAGCATCACTGCCCTCATCATCATGGTCCCCACTGCTCTCGTCTGCATCATCCTCCTCCCCTGTATCCATAGTCGCCTCTGCAGCTGCTGGTGTGGAGGTTGACCCCTCTATGTCATCAAATCTAACAAGCTCTAGCACTGGATCACTGAGATCCATGTTGGCCAATGCCAACTCAACACTGCTGTTCAAACCCATATCATCAGGAAAGACATCCCACATCTTTGTCTTTCCCCTCAACCACTCTTCCCTCTGCCTGTAAATAAGACGAAGGTTGGTGTGCACATACACCATTGTCTCTGCCCTGGACTGCTCAAGCCTGCTCTTCTTCACACTATACAAATTTCCATATGTGCTCCAATTCCTCTCGCAACAAGAGGATGAAGTCACTTGAGAGAGGAGCCTCATGGCTAACTGCTGAAGAGGAGGGCTTGTTGCCCCATGATTTGCCCACCAAGAATAGGGCTTCTTATCTCCCATGTCTCTAATCACATCATAACCTCCAAATCGACCAGTGCCAGTGGAAAACGCTACAAAGGCATCCTCCACCTCAGCAAGCAATGCACTATCCTGAAAAATCCACCTGAATGCCTCTTTCCTCCCCTGTGAGATTACACCATCCATGTGAGGAGGGAATCTGCGGGAAGGTCCACCATTCAGCCACTCATGGCTGTAGTATTTGGGGTTCAATGAGTGAGCCAAACAATGTAAAGGTGTACAATTCTTGTCCCATTTGCTGACAAGAATATCATGTATGGTATCGCAGAAGGCCTCTGGTGATGTCTCATACTGGGGGCACTCACTCTGTAGAATAATGCTCCTCACAGACTCAATCATGGAATCCCATCCCTCATAAACCTCTCCTAGGATGGGTTTGTCTGTATCTGCAAATCGAAGCAAATAAATGATAGGGTCCATGATCCGAATAATTAGATCTACCCTCTCCCACCAAGCATCATCTAGCACTGTGTCCTTCACTCTTTTAGGGGCTACCTGATCTATCTTTCTCCAAAAAGACCAAAACTTAGAAATAACCATGGACAAAAGAGCGGTCTTGACCTCACTTCAACATCATGAATGAAGATGCAAATCGTGTATCAGCGATCTTCAGCAATGATAGATTGGTGTACTCCTTGTAGATAGTGAGGGCATTTGTATAATTTTGCATAAAGTTACGGATATGTCTTGCATCCTCAATAATGCTTCCAATCCAAAGCACATCAGATGCAATGGATTTCAGTGCTAAGTTCAATGAATGGACAATGCAAGGTGTCCAAAACACTTGTAGATATTTAGCTTCCACAATCATGCCAGCAACCTTGCAAACAGGTGCATTATCTGTAATGATTTGCACACAAGAATCAACACCTACATCTTCAATAACTTTAATAAATAACTCACCAATAAATTGTGCATCCTTGTATTCTCCAAGTGTATCCAATGCTTTCAAGAAAATTGGACCATTCAAGGAAGACACCATGAAGTTGTTGATTGGGTGTCGTGCTGGATCTGTCGATCCATTAGAAACAATGCTAACTCCAGATGTTGGCCATGATGCTACAATAGGCTCAAGCATTTTTTGCACCTCTTTTTTTTCCTTCATTAACAATGTGGTTCTAAGCTTCTCTGAACCAGGAGGCACATACCATGATGGAGCCCTGTGAGTTAAAGCTCAACACATCTCAATAAATAGAGGTGAGCGTGCAACATTAAATGATATGAAGTTTTGATAGAAAAAGAAGGCAATGGTGAGATCAAGTTGTTCCTGTTTCTCTTTTTGAAAAATATTGTCCATTGGACCAAGTGTAATTGCTCTAATTTTTGTTGCTTGTCCCCCAATAGAACTCTAAAATGGAAATTTAGTGGTGCCTTTCTTCAAAAATGGAAGGGGGTCTTCATTCTTCTTCTTCTTCTTCTTTTTTTTTTTTAATCTTTTTCTCTCTTTTTTTTTTTTTGCCACATTTTCCATACCAACAATGGACTCCTTTTCCATTTCTTTCCTCTTTTGTAAAGGAACAACTTTACAAGCTCCAACTCCACAAACTGGTAAAGCCAACAAATGGTCTTTCACACGGTAATATGTGCTTTTGAAAGAAATGTGACAAAAGTTGCATCTCCATCGCACATTGCCTCCTCCCTTCCCCTTGGTGCTTGTCCCATCCTCTCTTGTGACATATTTCCACAGGAGATATTTCTCAATGTTGTCTTTAGGTCCTCCTCTTCCCTCATCATTACTTGCAGTAGACTCTGATGATATTGGGGGAGGAGGGGCATCTCCAATGGAGACATTCTTTCCCTTCCTTTGCCCCCTAACTGCTGCCTCTGATTGAGCTATGAACACTGTTAAAAAAATAAACAAAATATGCACAAATTTGTAAAAAAAATCATATACAAACTACTGTAATAGAAATGCAAAAAAATAGAGTTGCAAACTTACCTGGTGCTTGAATCTCCTTGTCAAACGCTCCACACCCTTAGCTCCTTGCCCACAACTCAAAGTATGCAAAACTGAAAGAGAAATAAGGTGAAAAACATAAGGAACAACGCCTTTTTTAAGTGCGCGAGTTTCATTTTAGGGGATTCGAATCCCAGAATCGGGACACAATGTGTCTGTACATGATTCATACGGACACATCGTGTCCCCTTCTGGGATTCGAATCCCTAGCGAATCGTGTTCAATTTGCAGAATTCAAACACGATTGGGAGGTCGTCTAGGTTGGCAGGGCTGGTCTTGCAGGGGTTCAAGAAGTTCATGTATGAACTCTTTATACCCCTATCTCGTTGGCAACGTCCATAGAAAAAAGAGAAAGAGAAAACCGCTCTGATACCATTGATCCAAATTTACGAAGGAATGAAATGAAATACATATTTAGGCAAACACATAGAGATATAATGGAATGAAACATCGATTAATAAATATAAAATGTTGAAAAATTGTTTACATGCAAAATGAAAGAAAACTAGCTTGGGCGATGGTAGCTTATCTCTAAGAAGAAGTGCGATGGTTACATGCCTTTTGAACTCTGTTACAATGAAGCTGCAAGGCCTTTTTATCATGAATAAATAATGAGAAACCTTAAACTTCCAAAAACCTAACCCTAGGAGATGATGCAACAAAATATTATGGGCCCAGATGGGGTTAGTTGGAACATCAATTTCCCAGGGTCGTAACTTTGGCATATGATCTCTATTTGGAATGCATGATATCCTATTAGAAAGGTTTATCTGAGGAAAACATATTTTGACTGCAAACATCAATCTCTAACTCATGTTTTCCCATTTCCCCCAAAAATGTGATTTCAGGTGTAAAAACAACATTGGAAGTTTAGGACTTGAAATCTACCAAAAACTGTGTTGAATAAAAGGAAACTAATAGGAAATAGTGTTTGGGGTCCAAATGGAATAGGTGCGGGTGGCCACCAATATCCACCTGGATCAAGGTCCCGTCCAAATAACTTTTACCATTTATTTAACTTGCATCAATCTGGGGTCTCCTCGCCTGCTTAGGATCTGACACTATTTCCCTGCCTGTGTTTGGTCTTTGAAGTGAATGGATGAACTTGGTTCTAGGGCCCACACTTCACTCATGAATTTGAATTTGAATGTTGGGATTTTTGGCCAAGAAATCAAATGACCTTAAATATTGAACTCTGTCCCACTCTTTTGGCTCGTCTTCGCAGGGGTTCTGTTCAAGATTGAACATTGTTCACACCAACCCCTTCATCTTCCAAATATTTCCTTGACACAATCTCCAGACCTTAGCTTCTTTTGGGAACTTGGCCAATCCCAACTTTGGACCCTCACTGGTTAAGATTTAATTGAATGGTAACCAAAAGAAATAGAACACACATAATAAAGAAAAGAGAAAACACATAGGAAACTTGATTTTAAAAAATAAGATTACATGGCTCGACCTTTGAGAACCTAAAAAACCTCTCCGGTGTGATTCTTACAATATACTGGCTACTGCTTAACTGATCTGGAGATAAAAAATAGGCTCAAATATTAGAGTTCTCTAAATCTCCCGACACCAACATCAAGTCGTAGTGTTCGTTGTCCTAATTCCAATGATGCATGAATCACCTCAATACAACGTCGTATGAATAAGTTATAATGTTATGAAGTTTTTGACCAATAACAAAACTTTTTGTAGATGGGCTAACTAGGCAGTCCATATTGCTGACATCATGGTGACATCATCATGCCAATTGTGCATACGAAGAGCCAATTAGAGCCTGCCATGTGTCACTTCATACAGGGATGAATTGGCATCATTTGATTGGTTCGTGCAGTTTTTTGAGGCCCAATAGAAGGTCGCCACATGGCCCTATCAGATGTCGCCACATGGCACCTCCACATTGGTCATTTTTTTGTATAGGCCCTATTAAAATAGGTTAGTTTATTAGTCGAAAGTCTTCAAAAATTCATGAGTTTTTGCTATCATAGAAAGGGTCAAACTCAAACATTTTCACTGTCATAAGTTTGACCTTTTACTATATGGGAAGTCATTATGAGCCTGGTCATCACCTTCATCATTAAGATTCAATCATGGGAAGGGGTGTCTAAGTATTGGAAGATGTTATGACGATTGTTAAGTCAGGGTATTGAGAGTTTGTTAGGATGTTTACTTTATCATGTGTCTACATTCAAAGGGATGATGTCAAAGCTATATCATCATTAATATCCAAATATTTTCCCTCTTTAAACATCATATTTTTTCCCTCCTTCCTATCCCCTTATTCCCTTGTTATCTTAAAATTCCCCTATTTCTAAACATTCATATTAGACCTATTTTCTATTTTAGGCCTAGACCCCCATTTTATCCCAAGTGTAAGTTCCCAGACCTAAAACTCCCTTTGCTAAACATCATTTCGTATGATGATTAATCCTTGTCCAATGTCCATATCCATTATGTGCAAGTCATTCAACATACCCACATCATTTCCCTAGATTTTGTTAAGCCCCAAACTCCAAAATGATTGTTTTTCATGTATTTTTCATGTGGAGCGATGATTAAACATCAAGTTCAATTGTGTCAGCGAAATTTTGAATCATTTTCAAAATCAATACAAAAGGCCACCATTTTCATTACCACTGAACATAGGCAAATGAATTGGTTCGTCATGCAAGGAATTTGAGAATTGGTTCTTCATGCAAGGAATTTGAGAATTGGTCATGTATTGAAGGCGGGTTGCGGAGAAATTTAGAGATTGTGCTATGATCTTGCTGCACAGAGGCTATTAAGGTCGTGCAGTGCTGCGCAAAGTTCTCAACAACATGCAGTTCATTCTTAGAGTTGTCAGAGGTAGGAGTCAGTGGCCTTGCCTGTGTATTCACTATTTTATATTTTTGATCGAATTCTGCCAAGCTTTGTCATATTCTCTGTTAAAGGAAAAATCGCTATGCACACTTTGTTTTTCCATCAAGCCTTTAGTCACATTTTCAAGTTTTCAGTCACGTTTCATAAATGGGAAATGTAGACACTTTATGATGTTGAAGGTCAAAGTAAACTATAACGTGGATTTGAATTTTTCCCAGTCACCTTCAACATCAGAAACCTTCTTTGTCACCATTTCCTGATACAACTGCTTAAGTGAAATTGCGATGTCAACGTTGCCCAGTCTTGTACCCTCTGACCTGTACATGTAGTCTCTTTCAAAATTGAGTTTGGCCAGGTATCAAGATTAAATGGCTCCTGTTGTCAGCAAGAAAGGTGGAGATCTAGTGTGAACTGAGCCCGACACCCTGAACCTAATAAATTCCTCACCTGCTATTAGGGTAGCTTTGAAAACGAAGGTTCTATCCCTTTTTTCCAAAAGGTCCAAAAGGTAGGTCACAATATGAGGCTCACCAATATGTTTGCTTTGAATTTTCATGATGGAAAAGTTAAGCTAGGAAACCAAGAGATTTTCGTGACTGAAAAGTTAATCGCTAATGCCATTAATCTCCCTACAGCAAGGGAAAAATAATTTAAAGGAGATCAGCTGGACACCCTAGCATTCAAATAGTTGGTTAAGCCAGAATTAACAGATACATTTTCTACAAATTTTACCACTATATACCTTTAGGAGCAGTATATTGAACTTCTAAAAGTTATCTAGAGGTACTTCACCCATGAAGGTAGATTTAGTAGAGTGTATCAGTATCATTTGAGGCTGTTGTGGCATTTTACAAAGAGAAAACCCATGAACTTACCCTATTTATTACTCAAAATCTTAGAGAGAATGGAAGCCAAAGTTCAGATTCAAAAGGACAATCATGTTTCCTGTTTATTTCATTTCTCTCTTATCAAAATTTTGGTCAAATTTGCAGTTGAAAAGAAGAAAATGCATTTGTCAGATTTCCTTTCCAGTATTGATTTGTTGCCTCAAGTTGGGTCCTCGTAAGTGAAAATGGACGAGGAAGAACATAAAGTGCATGGAACACATAAGAAGGAAGTCATCCACCCAGTCAAGGAGACAAAATCAGTGAAAATGGAGGATGAAAATCCAAGGAAAGAACTCACGAGAAAGCTTGGTAAGAAGGCTAAGAAACAAGGCATAAAGGGTAAGAAAACAACCGAAGAAGAAAAAGTGCAGGTGGCATCAACACAGTCTACTAAAGTTAAGGTAAATGTTGAAGATACAATTCTAGAGGAGTTTGTCATTAGACCTAGGACAAGTTCAAGGGTAAAAAAGAATGAGGAAGAGGCAGCCCCTCAAGTAATGGTAGAAATTTATGAAGATAGATAGGGAGAGAAGCATGAAGATAGCAAAGAGGAAGAAGTGAAAGGAGCTGAAATAATGCAGCCAAAGCAGAAGGAAGATATAGCACAATCTGAACAAGGTGCTATATAATATGAAGAAGAAGACCCCAAGATGGTCAGAATGAAATAAGCCCTTTCAAAATACCAAATGAAGATAGCATTTCTTGGAAAAAAAAATTGAGATTTGAAGCAAACAAGTCAACCAACATTTGGAAATATTGAAACACCTCCTAAATCTCTTTCTAAAGACAAAGGGAAACACATCTCATTTTCTGAATAGGCCAAGGCGATTGCAATGGAATCCAGTGGACCCTCAACAAGAGAATCTAAATAAAAATACAACTATGTACATCAATTGAAGAAGGTGGTTCAAGCACCTGGAAATCCACCTTTTGATCAGTGGAAAGAGTATCAGATATGCCTGGAAGAGTTGGAGGAGAGTTAAGAATAGGTCAAGAGGTTTAGACAAGCAAATCAAAGTTACAAGAGGTTTGTGAAGCGTATTCTTGAGAATTGTGACAATGAATTCGTGAGGCATCCAAGGCCCTGGACAAAGGTAATAATTTTGTAAAATGGTCCATTCTAGTGAGGAGATAATGTAAAAATCTATATGTCAGGATTTTTGTTGGATGCAAAGTTAAGGAGCACGAAGCAAAGTTTACATAAGGCATGGGGATTAGTAAATAAGTATAAAGAAGCAACAAGAGCATCTTCTCCTAAAAGGGTGCCTAAACTGAGGTATAAACTTATCACTGAAGCTAAACATACTCTGTCATCACCCATTGAACATACTAACCCCACTCCTCAAGCCTTAAAGACACAAGCCTATAACAACAAGACTTTAAGCAAAAGGAAGAGGAGGTAATAAGGCTCACTTCAAGTTTAAAATTTTGTTTTAACTTCAAAGGTTGTTGATGTTGTTTTATTCAGAACAATAGTATGAATTTGGTGTTTTGGAGCGGCATTTAGTAGCACAATGGAATTTTATTAAGGCTGAAGGACATTCAACACGCAATTTTGAAAATTTGCTACACAGGTGTTGCACAACTTCTGCGCAGACAATTCCCACACTCTTGCACACGTAGTGGAAGGAAGCCACTTGTCAAGGTTTAAAGGGGTCGACATGGAGTAGATGTGGTAGCCATATCAAGCCTTCATCAATCAACTACGTACCAGTTTTCAAAGAAAAAAACATTGGTCACTATGCAGCGACTACACAACCTTTGCACAATCAACATTGCTTTTGAGCTTTTGCTATTTTCATTTGGTTCATGAAAATATGATCTTCAGAAGATAAACTTGTGTTATCTAAACATTTAGTTTTTTATATTTAGTTGAATTCATCATGCTTTATATTTTATATTTTTCATCAAAGGAGGAAAAAGACTTGGAACAACATAAAGTTTTCCTTGTTTTAAGTTTTGTTTCGATCCACTGTTGGATTAGCCACGCTGCAAACCTAGAATTTATTCATATTATGTTTTAGTCTATTTAAACTATTTAATACAATATGAAATGGTTGTTGTTGGTTTCATTATTGCTGGGAAACTATTGCAGTTTGTTATTGTGATCTATGTTAATGAATTTGCTTGGATGCTAAAGAGATTCCAATTGAATTGCAGAGATATTTGTGGTATGAATGTTTCGGAAAATGTTTCTTCTTTAGTTTATATGTTATCCTCTTAGCGTTATCTTCTTAAACTGATTTGGAGTATGGAATAGTTATGCTCGAATTCATTTCACATGCTCTTGTCTAGATATACCAAGATATTTCAGTTGCAAATGGAATATTATAGCTTTGAATGTTTTGTCTTTTTCTTTCTTGATAGTAATTTATCCAAATTGCAGTAATAAAATGCTACTTATTTTGTTATTTTAGATGAATGTCTTGATACCCCTATTTCCACTATACTACAAATTGCTTTTTCATTCTAAACTTGTACTAATCGAACCTCTGTACATGAAACTTGTTGGAAAATGCATCATGATGGACAAGGGAGGTCATGATCAGCTACACTAGTTTTCCTAAAATCCTCTACCACCCCCATATCAAAAAATTATACATTTTCAGAATTGGTCTCTTTTAAAGGTTATACTCAAAAGTGGCAGCCATTGATTAGCATATTTGTGTCATATGGCTGCCAAGTGGTAGCCATCTCATGCCCAAATCTCGGCCACTCACTCACTACCAAGTGGCAACTACTGATTGGTCAGATATGAGCCACTCGTTGGCTCCCAAGTGGCAACCAATGGATAGCTAGATCTGAACCACTCATTGGCTACCAAGTGGTAGTCATCCAATGGCTAGATCTAGGCCAGTCGTTGGCTGCCAAGTGACATCCATCTATTGGCCATATCTGGGCCATTTGATGTCAACGAAAGGTTGATACATTCTCGGTATTGTTTCAGGGCTTAATGGTAGAGGGGCCTTGAGCTCTCGGGGAAAATCCCTCTATGTCGGCAATAAAGACGGGCATGAGGTTCTGCCTTAAAAGGAGATATGTGTTTCAGACGCTCTGGGATTCAATATGGTGGCTTCTCCTCCTCTTGTTATGGGGCAACATGCATAAACAATCTTTTGAAGATAATACTATCGATTTTGAGTTCTCCGGTACTTCTGACCCTTCTACAAATTTTTCTTCAGAGATCGAGCAGATACTTAAACCAAGCGGTGTTGTTGTAATTCATTTCGAATCTTTTGGTGATATGTATGGCATCGATTCATTCATTCATTTTTTCAATAATTATAATATCTTCTATTTTATAGAAAAGGACGAAGGTTTACTATTGTTTTGAAGAAAGTGTAAATAAGAACTCAGATACAGGCGGTGGGGCTAAATGCTCCATTCTCGTTTGGGACAAGGCAGCAATCGACCAAGCGTTCTCATTGAAATCGACCCTTGAAACCCTAGATTACTATCTGAAACACATAATTTATCATGGCATCTGTGCATTCTTTGCTTGCTATCTTTATTTACATTCAAATAGCATTTCAATTTTTTTTTTGCTAAGTTAGTGAAGAAACATGGTGATGACACCTTATTCATAGGATGGTTGGCTACTCGTGCCCTCAAGTTTGGATTATATGAATTCTTCAAGCTATCTTACTCGAGTATACTCAGACAGACAAACGTAGAAGAGAATTGGACCTTAATTGTTTTGGCAGGATCTTATTCTACATATTTTATTGCAAAATCTGGGTGCAAACAATATCCGATTTTACAAAGGGATTCTTAGAAGTTCTTGCTGAAACATTGGCTGCTGAAGGATTTAATGGGTGAGGCGGTTTATATGGATTGGCATATAAATCATGATGGTGTGAAGAGTTTGCTTTAAAAAAATCGAAAAATGGAGAATCATGTCTATATTTTCTCTTTATACCTTAACAAGTTTGCACTCTCCAAAATCTTTATAAAAAAAAGGTTTTATTGCTCTGCATTATCATATACTTTGGATTAAAATGAATCTCGAGAGATCTAGACTATTAATATTTAGTCTCACTCAGAAAGTGAGTGTTTGTTTGTTTAATTGACAAGTTGTACAAGGGCCTTTTGCCTCTTCAAGATGCCATATTCCATGTAAGTTCAGTTGCAATGCTAACTCTTGCCATATAGAGATTAATGGCCTAAGAAAAAGCTTACATGTTAGATCATTATTATTTTCATAGGTAAAATGGCAAAGTTTGCATGCTTTGAGAGTGTTATAAAGAATATATATATAAATTTGCTTTTCCAATTCCAAGAGAAGATTGCTCAAAGGCTTGGCAATTAGGTGTAAGCTTTGCAACTGGCTATATTGTAGGGATAACTTGGTCTTCGTTCTCAACCATTGCAATGGTATAATTGTGTGGGATGTAAGTTTATTTATATTAATAATATAATTTTGAATCATTGTAATTTTCATAAATATAAGTTTGTTTATATAAAGAAATTATAGGAATGAGTAATTTATTGGATTGATTTACATTAAGTGAAATATATTTATAGGTTGTTACTATAATTATTTAACTACAAACTATATTCAACTATCTACAAGTTACATATATCAATAACTTGTGATGTGGTAAATGCCAACACATTACTTATAGCTAAAGAGCATATTCAAAAGGGTGTATTTTTTATATATAAACAACTTGTGATCTAGCAAATACTAAGATATTACTTACCAAAATTTAACTAGCTTGAATTTAACCTAGAACAAACAGTTTCAAGATAACTTTTCATATCTTCTAAAATACCAATAAATTTAATTTAATCTGTCCATATAAGAATGCATTCATTTACTGCTTTGTAATGATATGATGTTGAATTGAGATTCAACAGTAATATGTAAATTAATTGTATGCAATCAAGAAGTTTGGTGTCATTGCATTTCTCTTAAGGATTGTGATAATGGGCACACTAAGAAGAACTCAACGTACATGATGGCTATAAGGTTTTCACTTAGTTTGAAAATTTTCTTAATTGGACAATAAGTGTATCTTATTTCGGAGGAAAGCACATGCTATCAAAATCATCAAAACAAGAAAAATATATTTTAAGATTTAGTGACAAATTCAAAAGGAGAAAACAATTATGGATATTGTCTTTCTCATTTATTTTATCTCATAATATCAAGAATATGACTATGCACCTTTGGAAAGTGAATTATTATTATAAATTATAAATAAATTTAATGTAAATTGAAGGTTTATTAAATTCAAATATATCAGAATGTATTAGAGAATAAATTATGATAATATTCTACCATCTTATAAATGGTTAATATATTTGGTCTTTTTAATATATAGATAAAAGGATATTTTTTGTATAATTGGTAACTGGAAATGTTTGGTAGGAGGAATCCAACATGTTGGTGACAACAATAAAAATGAGAATAAATGCATGGATAAATGTGTTGTTTGGTACTTAAAATTACAGAAATGAGTCAAGTAAAAAGACGACAATTAAGTACATATGACTTTGTAGCAATCAAGAAGCACCATATGTAGTGGAAAAACTCATGCATCATCTAAGTGTGTGTTGTTGATCTTTTAATTGTTTATTTTCATTCATTAATTTCATCTCTAGATATAATGGTGTAAAAACCTTGAGAAAAAATTTAAATGGAAAAACTAAAACACATTTAATTGAGTTAAATAAAGAGATTAGTGAGTGGGCTACCTTTCAGTATGCCACCTTAATTTTCTTCCATGTTATGTTTCATCCATTTAGATATTTAACTATCATTGATATTTTTCTAATTAGTTCTCTTTATCAATGAGTTGGCTTGGTCAACTTTATTCATTGATCCCATCTAAAATCCCTAGAGTTCTGTTTTATCCAATTTAAGATCAAACCTGCAATTTTGAGGAGTTTTTTTTTCTCCCACTAAAGCTAATTTTTCTAAAAAGCATGAGAATTTTGTTCCATTAACTCCTTTGATAAATAGCATTTCTCCCATGTTGCAACTTGGTTGTTAAGTAAGAAGAGTAGGCTCTCTAACTTAGCTTGATGAGCACATTAGACAAATGAACACTAGGTGTGCAAATAGTAGATCAAAATTGCAATTAAGGACAAGCTTAAAAGACATCAACTTTAGATAGGCAAACTTATTATATATTTATTCTCTGAAAATGATAAAAATTGTGCTCAATAAACCATGAACCATAAATTGCAATCAAGTGTAACACATGTTCTAATGCTTGATAAAACTCAAACGTCAACTCAACATACATAATGTGATGTTAAAAGAACATGTGTCCCATGGCAAAGTAGCTCTTTAAAAATAGATCATCCAACCATGAATCATAAATTTCCATCAAAGTGTAACATTTTCAAATGCCCTATAAATCCTAAGCATTAATTCAACATACATGATGTGATGTTAAAAGAAGATGTGTCCAGTGGCAAAATAAGTCTTTGAAACTAGATCATCAATAATATTTACCAGTGAAAATCATATAGATCATTTATTTACCCTCATCTAGAATTATTAAATCACCAGAGGTCATGTACACCAATAAAGTAACTCTATTTCAAGATACAATAATTGTAACATTAAATATTAGTCTTAATTGTAAGATTAAATATTGATCTTAGCACTTTGTACAAACCAAGGAAAACATTGATTCAACAAGCATTTTTAAAATGTGATATTACATATTAAAGACCATATTCATTATGATGATCAAAATTGTTTTTTAATGATGTCAATGACATCTTATATTTCTAACATCAGATATTAATGATGTCAATGACAGACCATCTTATCACATTTGAAAATCCATGTCATTTAATGTAAATAGAGATTAACAAAATGATTGATATTTCTAATCACTCAAAAGTTAATGTCAAGTAAATAATGATCAATAAAATGCTTAATAAACACCTATATCAAAACACTTGTTATCAGTATGTTTCAGTGCAGATTGTACCTACAAAGCAGTGAATATTAAAACACTTGTTATGCTTCAAACATTTATTATCAATATGCTTCAACCCAATAACAATTAACTGCAAAGCAGTGAATATCAAAACACTTGTAAACATAAAAATAGTAGAATATATAACAAAAAAAATGCACAGGAAATGCATTGCTTTGATTGTAAATTGCATCCATTATAACAAAGACTTTTAGCTTATTGCACCAACAATTGTTCCTAGAAAACCAGAAATGTTTACAATAACCAAGACCCTTAAAACAATAAAAATAAGTTCCATAAAAAAATTTGTTTCTGAAAAAAAACATAAAATTGTTATCATGACCAACTCACTTAGAACAAGAAAAGTAATTTCAATGATATTTTCTGGTTTGATTTCCTTCCAAAAAAATAACCAATGTTTAAGTTCTATCTATCCTAATAGCTAGATCAGAACAAGTGAAATTGTATGCTTATAAGCCCTGAAAATACTTGGCTGCCTACAAGAAATCACTAACTTCAGTTATCGGTTGTTCTATTTCTATTTGAAATTCAAGGATCCCATTCAAAACATTAGGAAGTGATGTTAACAAGCTAACCTTGAAACATTCACATATACATTGCTACTGAAGTTATTGGTGTTGGTATGCTAATTGCACAGATTTGTATTAGAATTTCAATCTAAATGAGCAAGGAACATTAACACAAAGCTATTCAAATATAATAAAAAGGGTGAGCCTAGTTACACAAAAGAGGGAGCTACAATTTTTCTGGTTTGTCCCATTTGTGTAATTAGATATACAAATATGGAATACATCTTATAATGTTTAGGAATAAATAAGCCTACATATATCTGCCAAATAGATCGGAACATAACTTCCAAATAGACCGGAACATAACTTCGAAATATAGAAAATTCACCCTAAACCTCTCTTAAGCAAGTTCACACCTAATAAAAATGACTCAGAATCACAAGAATGAGGAAGCCAATAAAAAATTATGTTGGATCACTGAAATCTAAGATACGTAAGAGTCATCGTAGGCAACAATCTATGGGCATTAGCAATTCTCGAAAGCAGACTCCCATTGTGATTCATAGTCACAAATACACCCCAGAATAATATTATCTTGCCGCACAATCATTTCTCGTAGGCATAATCAGCCATGTACGTTGGAATGACAAGGCTGCTGCTTTCATAATAAACATGCAAATATTTCGTGAAATATCTGTTACTCTGACTCCCCAAAAGGTGATGGCTTAAACTTAACCACTTTTCAGGATCCCATCATCACCATATTACCCAGCATGATCAAGTGCAATATTCATATCTCCAACTTCTTAATACATCTGCAAAACCATAACCTGAAATTACTAGGCCTGCAACCATATTTATTCAAAATTGTGCTCGCTTGAATCTTGTCCTAAATTCAGGTCTCCAGTTAGTGTCAAAGAACATTACAAGGAAAGGCAATTTGTAAAGACGTTGCCCAAGCTTTATGCTGCAGAATCCCAATCAAATCAAGACAAACATGAAGGAAAGAAATCCCTTGAAACAGTAAAGAGTAAAGACAATAAACTCCTAGCAGAGGTTGTTAAAAGAGGAAAAGCTAAAGCCAATTCTTTCTAATAAAGCCTATTGGCTTTCTTTTTAAGGAGTTGTTTCTGCTGTTGTTCGCTCAATTTGTTAAGGACATCAAGGGCTGACTCTGACACAACCCGATGATACTTTCGGCGTTCTAATTGGGGACATGATTCCTTCTCCATAAAACCAACTAGATCAGCCTCAAATGATCTGCCCAATTTTTTTGGCACCGCCCATTCATAAGCATTGCCAAGTGAAAGAGCCCAGAGATTATGGCATTGAATTTTGTTATAGACATTGTGTTTTCAAAAAGAAGACATGGAACAATGAAAGGGAACGATCTTGGTGCAGGAAGTATATTAAAGAACGGCACACATAGCATATGACCCAAGATGGCAATCGAGCTGCTGGCAAAAACATAGTCATTGGAGGGATGATGCAAATAAGAGTGAATGAATAGAAAAAAGAGGAATGAGCTTTCGCAGCAAAAAGAAGAGGAATATTAAGTTGGTTTTATTCGAGAAAACAATCTGCAGACACAACAGAAAAGAGCAAAGAGTTGAGAATAAGAAACAAGAGGAAAACTCATTCAGCAATTAAAAAGCAGAATATTCAATAAATAACTTACAAGAACTTCACTACATAAATAACCATTAAAGCAGATTGCAAACAGCACCTGCTTAATGTTTTAGTTTTCCTAAAAGCGTGTATTATTGACTAAAACCAACCCCCTTAGAAAGGAGGATTATGTCTGGTGGACACAAACGGAATTGGACCGAAGTTGTCATCTCCAATGACTTTCTCACTGAAGCAAGCTATTCTGCAATGTTGCCCAAGATCCAACTCTAGAGAACAAGAATCCAGGATACCAATGATAACAACTACCCCAATATCTTCATCCTCCTCGGCAGAAAAAGAAAGTTGTATATAAAAAAACTGCTAACGACTACTCCGATATCTTCAACCCCCTTGGACGACTAACGCTGGCAATAAAAGACATTTAAGATCGAGTCTGGCGAAGATAAAGTATGGAATATAGTACTGAGATAAACACTGACATGACATGTTCTGGATTTGCAGTGGAATTCCACTAAACTGATTTTCGGCTATTTTTGTTGAAATCGATAATCAGCATGCCTCCTTTGTCATAGTTCGAATCCCATATTAACTATTGGACGAAAGGCTGAAAGACTCGTGGAATTGATGACATCTGGGAGTTGAAATGTCATCCCCATGTCCATGTGGTTGAAGATAATCACTACTTGTGTGACTTGGTGCACTCCCTTTCATCATTCTCTATTGCATCAGATAATGTTGTCTGTCTGATTTTCTAAAAGATTAATTTTGAAAAACATTGAAACTCTTTCAAGGATATAATGAGTGGTGGAATCATCAGATATCCAGGGCTTAAAGTGGGTGTGAGGCACCCACTTCCTATTTTCATTATCCAAAATATTCCTGGTATAAGTCCCAGGAGGAACCGATCTGCACCTATTAAAGGGGATAGATGTTGTGGTTGCGCAATCTACTCAAAGTGGGGTGTGAGGCACCCACGTTCTATTTTCATTATTCAAAATATTACTGGTAGAAACCCTGGAGGAACCAATGGATATGAGCACTGATGCACCTCTTACAGGGGATAGATGTGGTGGTTTCGCACTATACTAAGTCGCTGAAGGGGTTTGGGTAGACAATGATACATGATAAAGGGGAAATTCCTATAAACCCTTAGCGTTATGCAAATACCAGTAAAAAGGAAGATACACTTCTTCAACTATCTTGCTGAAGCTCTGGCACTCATTTTAGAGCGTCCGCTTTTTTTAAGCTTGATCTCTATACCAGCCTTCAAACAGAGAGAAGGGTGGAGGATAGATTCCTTCTGATTGTTGCAATAAGCAAGGGTTAGTCCGTCATCAAGATGCTTTCCTGCGAAGATCAGACACTGCTGATCGGAGGGAATCCCTTCTTTGGCCTGGATATTATCTTTGACATCTTTAACGGTGTCAACGCTCTCAACCTCGAGAGTGATGGTCTTAATAAGAGTTTTGACAAAGATCTGCATCTTGAATCTGGAATATAACTAACAGATATACTTGTAAATCATCACAAAGCAATTTTTTGGTCAAAATTGTTTATTTATCCACATATTACGAAAAAACAATACCAAATTCCATAAGAATATGAAAAACTGTTGTGTCCAAAAGATGACAAATGCAATTCATAAACTAAAAGGAAAAACTCTCCAAAGCCAAAACTTTAAGCAGTTGCCAAAAATAACTCTTCACATAAAACGACCAAGAGTAGGAACTCTAACAAGGTTGCAAACAAAATTTTATACAATAGCTACAAAGAATAAAATGCAGAACACAATATAGCCTTGACAGCCAAATTTCCGTTCAAAATAAAATAAATGAATAAGTAAAAGAATTTTTAAGATACGAGGGCTTAAGCAGAAGAACTTGTATAAATAAACCCCGAAATACAGAAACCCTAACAGCTTACACATCAAGAAATATAAGCTACAGAAAATAAATATGACTGTCAATAACCACATACAGTCAGAGGCACAGCGGAAACCGTAGAAACCAGAACAAAAATCAAAATTGACAAAACGTACGCCTACAATATTAATGGCATCAGTTGTGTAATGGTCACCTCAGATCTGACTCAGTGTGTTTGATATTTGACGTGAAGAGGAAACCACCCCCCAGTTGCTGCAGAGGAGTGAAGAAGTTGGCAGGTCTGGCCTCCACCACCCCCGCAAGGAGGGCAATGTGCAGTTGTCTGAAGAGGGTCTATTCACAATTCCCCAACGTTAATTCAGCTGCTGTCTGTGCCTCCCATGCTCCTGCAGTGTTAATCTTCCCTTCAAAAATTTTCTCTCCAGACCAACTGCAGCACAACACATACCTCCCTGTATTACTTATAGATCTGCAAGGAAGAAATGTAGCAAAAGAAATAGAAATATAAAAGACAAGCAATGATAGAAATAACTTCAATACCAAAAACAAAGTTTTTATCAATGGTATCACCTCAGAGTTGGCTCGAGGTTGATGGTCCCGTCACGTCCTCCATGGGAGGGTTCTTCGTATTCCCAAACCGATGGTGGTATGTCTACTTTGGTGGATGTTTGAAACGCTCATGGAATTAATGAAAGTAGAGGGAAAAAATGGATATGGTCACTGATCTCCACCTCTATAAGGGTGTACATACGTTGCAGTTGTTGCAGTTGTGAACTCCACTGAAAATTTGTATCTGCTCTGCTGACGGCTAGGAGTTTCTTTGTGAATCCAACAGCTATTGTGGATGGCTTTGAGCAGATACTAGTGGAATTCCTAAACTAGAGATAAATTTTGTTTATAATTATATATCAATGGAAAAGCAAAAGAGAAAGAAGCTGACAAAGTCAAGACTACCTCTATATCTGTTCAAATGCCAATAAAAGTTTGCAACACTGAAGTTACCTTCATCCCAAAGGGTTCTGATTATCCTAAAATCAATATAACTCACTTTCATGCAATAAGAGAAATCGGAAACAGGTCCAACTTAGAGGAGAAGTTCTATTTGCAGGAAAGAAAATCTACTAAACTCTTGATAAGCGAAGATCTTATGTCTCCTTCACCGTTGTTATGAGACCCATCATGCAAGAACATTTGCACCATATAAGAAAGACTGGAAAGAGGATCTCATTGCTGCCTTGTAATGCTACTCATTTTTAAGCAACATATACCACAAGAGCCCCTATGGTCACAGAATTTTATGTGTAACAGAATTCAAGGAGGATATCTGTTACACATGGAATTGTATATCACATTGGAGGGGAATCTATTTGAATTCTACATCTTGTCTCATGGTGGAAATTTTGCATGTAGTGAAATATGGCTTCGTGGATATTTCAAATGTACAAGGTTATTGATGTCAAGAGTATCCCTGGGTCCCCTAATCGCTACAAAGCTGATTGGTTGGAAGAAAGTCCAAAAGATGTTGGTGATCCTTCTTTAGTTCTCCATATTGTAAAAGAGCACGAGGACATGTATAGCATGTATAGCATGAGGACATGTTCATGATGCTATTCACTTACCCCCTAGAAGTAAAAAGAACGAATTGCATCAGGTGTTCATGCAGCCCAAAGAAGGCCTTCTTGGTCTTTTTGAAGGTAACAAAGGCATTGCTAAGAAAAAATGGATGAAGTATTGGTTGAAGAAGATCCTTCTAAGCCCTTGAAGATAATGGAAATCCAGATTTAAGGAAAAGTAAGTTTTGAAGTCCCTCTGAAGCATGATGATCTACTTCTGCAGAGAAGAAGCTAGGTTCAGATTATAATGTTCCTCTATTATCTTCCAACCAACCACCAAACTCAGTGGTAGTTAAAAGGGGGACTTGTAATTAAACATGAATAAAATTTGGAGCTGATCGATTTTTTGGCGTTGAGGTAACAACATGTGATCATCTTGAACAGTAGCCTTGACACTTGTAATAATTTTCTCATCGATTTGGATCAGGCCTTATACTTGGGACAAAATAGAGGCAGATCATATCATATATATTGTGCTTTGAAGGGCCATCAGTATTTGATGATGACCACCAAGAGGGAAGTCTAACTTTGACCCTATCACAGGTTTGTTATGGGATATGCTGGATATGGTGGATGTGATGAGGGCAAAGAGCAGTTAGTCAAGGAGGGAAATTCCCTTCTCAAAAGAAGAATAGAATCAGATAAGCCCGCTGTTGATGAAGATGACAGAACTAATCTGAAAGATAATCTCAAGGTTTTTCAAATTGTTGCTCCAAATGATGATGACGACCCTCGTATGATGAGGAGGATGAGTATAGCCAAGAGACAGAGAACCTAATGAATTTGCAAATTTTTAATGATGAGGATTGTATTGCTAAACTTCCCATCAAAGATTTGAACCATTTTCAACATCTATTTTTCAGGCAAATAATAGTCATTTTTGAAGCAAGTATGAAGGTGAGCTTCATCTGACAGAATATTGAAGTGATGAATAAGGACACCTCAAATATGGGATTTGAACAAGACAGGGTATGATCTTTCAGTTGTGAAAGAAACTTTGTCTGACCTCTCCACAGTTGAAGTTTTGGAGATGACATGGTGTATGAAGGAATTGAAATTCCCACTCCTCTACCAAGGTTAACAAAAGTTGAACCCATGGATCACTGCAGTTTTGATGGACCAGATCTCTTTTTCAAGATGACGTTGGTAAGTATTTCTGAAATTTTCAGCAAAAAATATTTCAAAATTTTAATGCATTCTGTACAATCGGGTGGGCTCATCAAGACTTCGGTTGTTCCTATGGAATCAAGAAAATGTTCAAAAACAAGTTTGAAGAATGAAATACCAATTGTTTCACTTTCCATTTTTTTGAGAGCAAAATCACTTTTGGAGATGATAAGAATGGAGAAATGAAGTTTTGGATTGCATATAAATTTGGTAAATTCAGGCAATATGAAGAGAACCTTGATCTAGAGAATTTTACAGCTTGTGACCGCTTGTGACCGCTTGTGACGTGACGTGAAGGATGCATTTTTTTCTTATGAACTGTTTTCACAAAAGAAAAACTAAGTGAACACCAGTGGTTCAATACATTTCTGACAAAGATTAAAGCACATGGCCATTGACGACACCATTGTGATAAACTACTCTTCCTTGATCAGAGATTGGGGCATTGCATTGTGAATGTAAAAAACCTACACAATAAGGGGATCGCAACTCCAAGTGAGATGAGAGCATATCATGAACAGAAGCATGAGTATACCCCTGTAAATGTCAGAGCTGAGGTGCCCAATCCTCAAAGTCACAAAACATAGAACTTACTTTTGTAAAAGTGAAGCTAACAAGGATTGAGCAACAACCATAATGTACGCAGGTCTCTTATAGCTACAAGCAACAACTCCTGAGAGACCAAAATTTATTGGGCATATTTGTCCAAAAGAGCATAAACTCCAGTTGCAACAGACATATCAGACTGAGGATATTAGAAAAGCAGCATCAACCTCACTTTATACTTAGCCTAATACAATTGAGTATCAAATGATTGTGGAATGACAACTTCAAAAAAAAAACAGAATGTTGATGGAAGGAACTATCGTAAATAGATGCTCTAAAGGTGAAACATGTGAGATCTAAGAGGAAACTCTGTGCAGAAATTTATAGCCGACGCATTGTGAAATTTTCATTTCAGGACAAGGAGTACTTGTACCTTATAATGGAAGACCTGCCCGGTGGTGATAGAATGACTCTTCTTATTTGAGAGGATGTTGCATGTTTCTATATCTTAGAGAGTATCTTGGCTATTCACTCCATTTATGACAGAGTAGCAACATCCAGTTATCATGGTTGATAAAAGTGTGTTAGAGGATTTGTTCAACAATTCAAAGAGTGATTATTGAGATTACTATTGTAGAAGTGAAGATAACAAGCAACAACCATAATGTACACAGGCATCTTATAGCTATAAAGAAACAACTCCTATGAAATCTAGGAAACGAAAATTTTCTGGGCATATTTGTACAAATAGAAACTTCCAGTTGCATCAAACATATCAGACTGAGGATATCATCAAAGCAGTGTCAACCTCACATCAGACTGATCTTTTTTCTGGAAGACATTAACACTATACAACAATAGATTAAAAAACTAAGTCAAAATGGGCTACAAGCATCTACCCAAAACTGTCAATCTGATTTTACAGCAAGAATATTTAGTCGTGTATTTTCAAAATGGCCCAACAAATCAATCCATCCACAATTCTATTCGTGGATCTTCCAGTTGCATCAGACACATCAGACTGAGGATATCAGAAAAGAAGTGTCAACCTCACATCAGACTGATATTTTTTCTGAAAGACATTAACAATATACAGCAATAGATCAAAAAACTAAGTCAAAATGGGCTACAAGCATCTACCCAAAACTGTCAATCTGATTTTACAGCAAGAATATTTAGTCATGTATTTTCAAAATGGCCCAACAAATCGATCCGTCCACAATTCTATTCGTGGATCTTCAAGTAAATGAACAGAATGCAACAATGGTTGTGATGGATTATAGAGTGACTATGCTCTTGAGGACACCATTGTGATAAACTAGTCTTCCTTGATCAGAGATTGGGGCATTGCATGGTGAATGAAAAGACCCTACACAATAAGGGGATCACAACTCCAAGTGAGATGAGAGCATATCATGAATATAAACCTAAGTATACCCCTGTAAATGTCAGAGATGAGGTGCCAAATCCTCAAAGTCACAACACACAAAACTTATTGTTGTAAAAGTGAAGCTAACAAGCGACAGCCATAATGTTCACAGGCTTCTTATAGCTACAATGTAACAACTCCTGTGACATCTAGGAAACCAAAAAAAATTGGCATATTTGTACAGAAGAGCATAATCTCCAGTTGCATCAGGCACATCAGAGTCTCAGACTGAGAATATTAGAAAAGTAGCATCAACCTCACATTCTACTTAGCCAAATGTAATTGAGTATCAAAAGATTGTGGAATGACAGCTTAAAAAAAACCAGAATGTTGATGGAAAGAACTATGGTAAATAGATGCTATGAGGTCTAAGAGGAACCTGTCTGCAGAAATTGATAGCCGATGCATTGTGAAATTTTCATTGCAGGTCAAGGAATACTTGTACCTTTAAACCTTATAATGGGAGACCTGCCTGGTGGTGATAGAAATTAGAATCTCTTCTTATGCAACAGGATGTTGCACGTTTCTATATCTTAGAGAGTATCTTGGCTATTCACTCGCTTTATGACAGAGTAATGACATCTGGTTATCATGGTTGATAAAAGTATGCTAGAGGATTTGTTCAACAATTCAAATAGTGATTATTGAGATTACTATTGTAGAAGTGAAGCTAGCAAGCAACAACCATAATGTACACAGGCCTCTTATAGCTACAAAGCAACAACTCCTATGACATCTAGGAAACGAAGATTTATTGAGCATATTTGTGCAAAAGAGAAAACTCCAGTTGCATCAGACACATCAGACTGACAATATAAGAAAAGCGGTGTCAGCCTCACATTGTACTTAGCCAAATACAATTGAGTTTCAAATGATTCTGGAACGGCAGCTTAAAAAAAATCAGAATGTTGATGGAAGGAACTAAGGTAAATAGATGCTCTTAAGGTGGAACATGTTAGTTCAAACAGGAACCTGCGTGCAGAAATTGATAGTCGATGCATTGTGAAATTTCCATTCCAGGACACAGAATACTTGTACCTTATAATGGGAGACCTGCCTGGTGGTGAAAGAATGACTTCTTACGTGAGAGGATGTTGGCAGTTGCACATTTCTATATCTTAAAGAGTATCTTGCCTATCTTAAAGGGACAAGTCTAACGACGTGGAGGAATTGCCTGGACGACCACTCTGGGCCGGAATCCGGGCAAAAAAATTTCAACAAATTTTGCAAAAGGAGTGTTTAAATCATGTTTTTGAAAGTGGAAAGGGATTCAGCACCATCAAGAACTTCTAAGGCACCAAAAATCTTGAGGTTTAACAATTGTAGCTTGGATTTACAAAAATCCCTACAGAAATTTATCAACATATTGCCAGAATTTTCATGATTTTCAGGGCAAAAAATCAGTCTGGTTAGACTACGCAATCTTAAAGAACTTCTAACCCTCTCAAACTACAAATGATTCACTACCAATATTTTTCTTCTCAAATTAAGATATCAAATTAAAATATTTGTCATGGAAGCGGAATTGTGTTGATTTGTGATAGCACCAGATGTGCTCTAGCCATGAAAATTGGTGGAGAGGCTAAGGCGCATAAGATCTCCAAGACCCAGAAATGGTTTGGGGAAATTTCACCCGGTTGGAGAGATATTAAAATAATTAATATTTTTAATGGGGTTCCTAAGTCTAAACTTAGGAAAATTAAAATATTAATGGGTATTAATATAAAACTAGTTGAAAATGTTCTAAATGACATGGATCAAGCCAAATCTAATCTTAGCCGTTGATTAGGGATTTAATCTCGGCTGTTGAAAACTCAACAGGAAAAGTATAAGAGGAGGCTTGAGGGTCAGTTGGAGATACACCAAATTGATTAGTCAGTTCGATTTTTTGGAGCGGGGCTTGCTGAGAAAATTTGAACTAGTTGTTTGTTACAGCAAGGGGCAGTGAGTACATAGCAGAGAGGCAAGGATAGTCCCAGAGAGGCAGCGTAGAGGCTGGTTAGGCTAACGCAAATGCAGTTGGAGACAGCACAGAGGCTGAATAGACTGATGCAGAGGCAGTTGGGGACTACACAGAGGCTGGAGAGGCCAGCTTGGGTGGCGTAGAGGGCCTGAGAGATAACGCAGAGAGCCAAGAGGCTGACACAGAGGCTTTAGGAGCTACCCTGAGGCTAGCAGGGCTGACACAGGGCCAAGAGGCAGCGATGGAAGAATTTTTGTGGGGCAGACTGGTGCCGAGAGGCTGAATATCTGTCTCCAAGAAGAGGTATTACTGTCATGTAAATATCTCTATTGGGTGAGCAATCTTTGGCACCCTAGTTTTACTTAGAATCTGTATAATAATAAAACCCTCATATCTGCGCATCGGTTTTTGCCGCATTGGGCTTTTCCGGGGAAGATTGTCCAAAATAACAGTGTCCCTTGCGTGTTTGTCTCGGTTATTTCAGTTGCTGATCTCTATGAGTTAAGGCTGCACTTGTGTTTATTTTAGTATTTATATTTATAAATAAAAAATATGCAGAATTCAATATTGGCTATTAAAATAATGAAATAGCACCATATCCAGAGCAACAATATATTAAAATTCAATATTTCCTATTGAAATAATGAAACACCGCCATGTCGAGAGCGGCAATATATTATATTTTTCACAGTGCTTCACAAAATAAGCATGTGTGAGTATTATGTAATGCAATTGTTATATAGTATATTTATTACTATGTGAAATTCCTCTGTTGGGTCAGATCAGATGATGGATCCTCTATGTAACAAGCCTGACACTAAACTATGGATGTCACCATGAAATAGAATCCTCTCCTTCCAACCTGCTCAACCCTACAATGGGGATTGGAGTGTTCTCTCTAAGAATAATCTAAGGTTGTAACTTGTAACATTAGAAAAAAATTCTATTAAAATAGCTCAGAATCGTTGCCATTAATATAGCTCAGATCTCATAACATACTGGCATATCAGATCTCCACTCCATAGAGGTGTGATCTACTTGCAAGATCAATGTGGTGTTGTTGCAGCAACCCTTGAATGGACAAACCCTCCACAACTTCATTACATTGTGGCAGATGTTTGCTTCCTATGATAAGATCATGTCTTCCTCTATAATGAAAATTTCCACAGCTTTATGCTCTTTCCAATTCTAAAATAGATGTGTCATTCCATTCACTCTTAATTCAAAACCCTACAAACTAAGGATAAATGTAAACCATATCCATGAAATAGGAAACCAATTCTCTTTTAAACCAAACTGTTCCTTCAATTTTGTGGCCATTTAAAAAATAGAAGGAGATGATATCCATCAAATACGATCCTTTTAAACGCTTTCTTAAAAAAAATCGAACTGAACTGATTCCTGATGATTACAATCATCTTGGAGAATAGCTAGTAAGCAGAAAAAGGAGTGAAAACAGATTTATGAAGCAGCCAAGCAGCATTAAGCGTTCAAATACTATTCAATTTGAGGGCTTGATACTTAATATGGCTAACCAAAAAGTGATCACTGTGTGAAATGATTCCTACAACAATCATGATACAAATTTATCTACTTTTCTAGGTGGAGTTAAAAAGAATCTTCCCGGTATTGATAGCTTTTTTTATTAAATCTATATGACTGACCTGTAAAAAACAATGGGGTGGGATCGCATTTTTATATCATCTGTTTGCAAATTGAGTAGATTTTATAATATAGAAGCAATTTCAAGATGTCCCTGAACTGAGAGAGCTCTGGAAAAATCAAACATCCTAATTAAATATCTGAATATCTGAAGGTCCTTTTAAGACTGTGTAAAGGTCCTTTTATGACTAATGAAAGCAGATTTTTGAACAAAAAATTGCAGAAATTTCTCATATCATTTGACCTAATCTAAATCTGAGCTCTATATGCATCTTCACATCCTACGTTATCCACCAGATCTATATTCATATATACTCATATCTAACATTTATAATAAGGCTAAGGCCCATAGGTCTCAATGGTTGAAACCCTTTCTGATACCACATGTAATACCTGAAAAGAAGAAAACTAAGGCATACATGTAATCTGAAGACTTGGAATTCGTCTCACTCCTTCCTACCACTTGAGCAACTGCGCAACGACGGCATGGAAAACAACTCTCCTCCCAACTGTAAGCTCAGCTCAACAACTGGCCACCCATGAGCCTCTATCTATTAGCCTCTTATCTATTATTGCTAGACATCACAAGTATTTCCTCTTTCCCCTAAAAGATCCCCGCTTCTTACTTCCCCCTTTCTTATATAGAGTCCTTCCACCACAAGGGACTCAATCCCAAGACTCCACTTGTCATAATTATCTTTTATCTTAAGTTGTATTTCCCTATGCCTTATTTGTCATTCCTTATGTCTTTATTTTTGTGCAATTTCTTAATTTGGTGATAGATGCCTCCCTCGGTGGTAGGTGATATTCTCGTCATGGTAACAAATGCTTGCCTTGGTGGCAGATGATATTCCTAACTCAGTGACAAATGCCAGCTTTTGATCTGTAAACTACCGTGGATATTCCACTGGATAGTTCGTCACAACAGATCTGATAATATTATATTAAAAATCTGAGATTCTACACTACTACAGTTTTATTTAATTTCTAGATTTGTAGATCTTACTATAATTAGTGCATGCATGTAAAAGTAAATTATGCAGAAAAGAAGAGAACGAAAAAATAAGCTCACACACACATAAGACACAAGATATGCTCTTTGGGAAACCCTTTCAGGAGAAAACCCAGCTGTAAGGTGAGGCCGCTTCGCTCTTTTTCTTTGTCTGGAAATATGACTACAGATATAAAGAAGTAACATTTGTGGCCCGTGGGGTGCTACAGTGCACAAATCCTCTCTGTGTGCTCTACCTCCTATCTCTCTTGGCTATCTTTGCTCAACTATGGAACAAAATGCTCTCGAAAGAATCATCTCATGGGAGTCAGAAAAGTGGATGAATCATCTCACGGGACCGTTTTCACTGGCAGGACCCAGTTTGACAAAACGGGGTCTGAAACCTTCCGGGATCATTTTGAGGCATCAAATGACGTTTTTTGGGAGTAAAACTTTGTTGCTTATGCGCCACACCTTTTCATGTTATTTTACACACAAAAAGCTTTCCTTCAGCGCAAGAATCGCATCAATCGGACTCCATATGCAAAAGTTATGCCACTCAGAAGTTGACATTCATGTTTTCACACCTATAGTTCGAGAGAATGCTACATCAACTCCCATTATTCATGGAAAAGGGGCTAGCCACGTGTTTTTGGTGTAGAAGAGTCTATTTTCTAACTCTAGTTAAGAGTTGATGCAGTCAAACTTAACCACTAGTATGCTATTGGGCTATGTTATAACTGGGCCACTAGGAGGAAGAGGCATTCCATTCTTTCGAGAACATTTGTTCCATAGAGCATACAAAGAGGATCTGTGCACTGTAGTAGCCCACGAGCCACAAACATTACTTCTTTGTACCTGCAACCATATTTCCATACAAAGAAAGAGAGCAAACCGACCTCGCCTTCTAGCTGGGTTTTCTCCCGAAAGGGTTTCCTAGAGAGCATATCTTGTGTCTTATGTGTGTGTGAGATTATTTTGTCGTTCTCTTCTTTTCTGCATGATTTACTTTTACATGCATGCACTAATTACAGTAAGATCTACAGATTTAGAAATTAAATAAAATTGTAATAGCGTAGAATCTCAGATTTTTTAATATAATATTATCAGATCTATTGTGATGAATTGTTCAGTGGAATATTCATGGCAGTTTACGGATTAGAATGAGAATGATGTTACAAATGAGAGTGAGAGGCCTACTTATATACTAGGCATGTTCCTCTTCATGGAAAGTCATGTCCCATTTAGACATACCTCTTCAACCCTAATTACTAATTAACTAATCATTATTACAATTATCATCATTATTTATATTTAATATATTTTATTCATAACATTGCCTTCCCCTTGAAAAAAGCTTTGTCCTCAAAGCTTGCTGATGAAAAGGCTTCATCTCTTTTTTCGTTTTCTTCTCGTCTCAAAATTGTCATCTTCGTTGATACAAATTGATATGATCATCGGAGTGATATATAAAATTGTCGCACGGAGAAAGGATCTGACCATCCTAAATTAATCTTTTGTGGAATCTTTCGATTACTATAAACTTATGAAGAATCGTTATCACTGCATTGAATTGTGCGCACTTTAGTATCCTTCTGAACAAAAGTTTGATGTTTTTGTTTTGAGAGATAGAGATACGCAGACTGATTGGGATGTATGCTCTTGTGATTCAGATGAAGATAAGGAGTTTGTCTTTCCCTTATCATGTGTGTGGCAAGATTTACACTTACTTCAGGTTCTGATGTTGTCAAGTTGGTTACAAAATCTTCCCTTGGGTTTTTCATCATTTGAACTGCAACTTCTAAGTACGTCCTTACTTCAGTTGAGTTTGGATTTGTCTGAATTGTGAGATTAATGGGATTTGTGTTTGTTTCCTTTTCTTTGACTTGCACTGTTACATCTAAAGACTTTGATACTTCTTTCATGAGTAATTCTTCTAACTTGTTTTTTAAGCTTGTGAAACACTTTAATTAATTTAGTTAGCCATCATTTAAATTTTACCTAAGTCTAATTTATGGAAATTGGTTAATTAATAGCAATTAATTAAGGAAGTGTGAGAATTCTCTAGAAACTCACACGGATTGAGTTTGAGATGATTTTATTCATTGATGGAGATCTAATCATGGTCGTTGGTTTTCTAACAAGAGATTAAAGAGCAGGATGATGGGATGGAGATAAATACATCGACTAAGGGTGAGATCTAGGTAGATTGAATTTCCCAGAGCAGAGATTCAATGCGAGAAAGAATTTGAGCCAAAGATCGAGTATCAAAGGTTAAGGAGTAGCAACTGAGTGATTCCGGAGGATTTTCTACTATCGGAAGAGACAACAGAGAGAGGCCGAATTATTCCACAAGAGGCTATACAAAGACTTGCATAGAACCTCAAGGAGGCAGTTCAATTCAGTGAAGTGAACAAAGTTCATTCTTCAAGTTAAATTCTCCAAAAGACCTAGAATATGTATAACTCCATTGAGATACAAGAATATATATATATATATATTAAATGTAAGAATGAGAATGATGTTACAAATGAGAGTGAGGGGCCTACTTATATATTAGTTAAGTTGGTTACAAAATCTTCACCTGGGTTTTTCATCGTTTGAACTGCAACTTCTGAGTACGTCCTTACTTCAGTTGGGTTTGGATTTGTTTAAATTGTGAGATTAATGGGATCTGTATTTGTTTCCTTTTCTTTGACTTGGACTATTACGTCTAATGACTTTGATACTTCTTTCATGACTAATTCTTCTAACTTGTTTTTTAATGATTTTTTATCCTCCTTAAGTTTCTTAATTTGAGTGAATAGACTTTGATTATGGTTTCTAAGACATAAGAGTTCTTTGGTTTTTTATTCATCCACCTTATTTTCAATGTCTTGACTTTTAAGCTTCTCATCTTTTAGATCTCTGATTTGTTAAAATAACCTTTGGTTCAGGTCTTTTAAGTGCAAATTTTCTTCTTCCTTCTCTGATAGAATCTCGTTGAATTTTTTCTTGACACATTCCTTTTCTTCTTCTAAATTTTTCTTTAGTTCTTTGGACTTCTTGACCTTCACAAGTAATTTTTGGCTATTGTCCCTTAGATGCAAAACTTCTCATCTTTTTCTGTTAATTTTTGTTCCAGTTTTGCAAGTTTTTGCTCTCGTTCTGTCATTTGCATCAATACATCATCTTGACATTATTCCGCATTAAATAATTTTCCACATGTTGGACAACATAATTTGCAATTATTATACATACGAGTGGCCTGACTCCAAGTCACAATTGATCCACTGAGTGGCCTGACTCCAGCAAACATTGCGAAATCCTAGCGCAATCCCTACATGGGCCAACGTCTTGCCTCTAGGAGACTGCGTCACCCCTTCTATCGAATCGATTTGTTGGAAGAATACTGATATTCAACCCTCCCGGCTTAGAACCTTTCTTCTTCGGCAAAATCTAGAACTTTCGGCAAATACTCTGCACTGCCACTGCAAGAGACCCTCCTACCCTACATCAGCGCTGAGCCCCTTTCTGGGCTGCGTAGGCCTCTGTGTTTCCTCTCTGATGCTACCACTACCTCTCTGCCACGTACTCTCTGGCTCGGAACTCCTTTCCAATCCAAATCTCTGCCTTTTCCCCTCTCACTACAACTCAGATCACTTGTTCGATTTTCTCAGCAAACCTCACCCCAAAAAAATTGAACTGACTGATCAACTTGGTGTATCTCCAACTGACCCTCAAGCCTCCTCTTATACTTTTCGTGTTGATGAATCAACGGTTGAGATTGAGTCCTTAATCAACAGCTAAGATCAAAATAGACTTGATCCTCGTCTCCTAGAAGCTTCTCACCCATATTTTTATTAATACCCATTAATATTTTTGTTTTCCTAAGTTTAGACTTAGAAACCCCATTAAAAATATTAATTATTTTTAATAACTCATAATCTGGGTGGAATTTCTCCAAACGATTTCTGGGTTTTGGATATCTCGTGTATTCTAGCCCCTCCACAAATTTTGGAGCTAGAGAACATTTGATGCTACCCAAAATCAACACTCCCTCTTAGCGAGGAATGTGCTCTACCAATACTTCCCAATAGAGGCATCACACTGATCCATGGCATCAGTACTCTGTGTTGCTGATGCTCGGTCTGCTGCCCTTCATCCACTGCACTACTACAACCTGTGTTGTTGCCCATGACACTGCCACTATCACTGCTACATCTGTACTGTAGCTCCCTCTCAATATGCTGCATCATGCTACCCATAGCATTGCCATTGCTAACTGCTGCACTACAACTCAATTGCTGAGAAGCAACTGAAAACTCACCCAAAAACTGACGTGTTAGTCACTATGAATGCCTCGTGATGCTGAAGCTACCTCTGTTGCTAATCCATGATGACACTCTACTGCTACTGCGTTGCTGTTGTATCTGCTTTGTGCCTCCCACACTGCTACAACACTCAATTGCTCTACTTTAGACTTTGGCACTCTAGCTCTGCCATTGTTGCTCTATCATCCCTCTCACCAACTAACTCCCGTCATTCTGCTATTGTCATTAAGGGCTCTCATAGCCATATGTGATCCAAGAGTTTGGGCACCTCAAGGATCCTGCCCCAGTGTAGTCCTCTAGAGGTGAATGAGCACTCATGGCGTAATTGTCATCCTCGCCTTCTCTGTCAACTTTCGCTGGAGCAACCTTCAAGTCAGAATTCTCTTCCTTGCCCTTCTTCCAAGGACACTGAGTGGTGAAATGTCCCAGTTCCCCAAATCTGAAGCATCTGTCTTTGGTTATGTCCTTTTTCTTCCTCTTCTGTTGCCCTTATTGTCCCAATGATGTGAGAGTTACATCCTCCTCCTCCTCCTTCTTGACTCTAGCTCCTTTTTCGCCACTTCGCAATTTGGTTAACCTCTTGATCTCTTCCTATCGAAGATCTGCCCACATCTCCTCCAAACTGGGGAGAGAAGCCCTTCCCAAGATGTTCTGGACAAAGGTCTCCCAGTCTTCAGTGACTGCATTCAAGGAAATCCTGACCATAGACTCAGGATCTGGTGTAGACTCCACGGAAGTCAACTAGTCTCGAATCCCTTGCAACCTGAGGAGGAGGCGATCGATTTCTTCTCCCTTTTGCATCTGGTACTATCTTCGTTGATTCTCCAACAGTATCTTTCATTGAACGAAATTTCCCTCGTACAAGGTGGTCAAAGGCCCCCCACATCTCCCTTGTTGTGTCCTTTTTAGCAATATGTGGGACCACATGATCCTTTGACCCCGTCCAAAATCATGCACTTAGTCTTCGCTTGGGCCTCCTCGTACTTCTTCAGAGGATTAGCACTGACCGGAACAACAATCATCTTCAAGGCATAATCCTTGATGTGATTCTTGTCCAAGACTGTCAAGATCCTGACCTTCCAGAGGACAAAGTTGGATGCTCCATACAATCTGTCTTGATCCCTCATTCCATTGACTGCCATCTATACTCAAACAAGTATAGAACTGATTCTCTTCTCCCTCTCTCGTTGTTGCCCCAACAAGACTTGGATCTAGATTTCTTTGGCGTTAGAAAACCTCTAAGGAACAAGCTCCTTCTAGACTCCCTCTAAGTCATGATTTCCTTCACGGAAATCCTCCTGCCAAATAATGTCGAATCACCCCTTCTCCAATCCTCCTTTGTTGTTGCTCAACAACTCGGACCTAAATTTCTTTAGCAAGAAATCCGTTAAGGCAATGACTACCTCTACCTCGGTTTTGTCTCCACAGATACTATTATGCAACAATAGCAACAACGTCCCACCAACACCACAGATCGAATCTGCACTGCTCCTCCTGCCCCAACAACTGAAGAATCTGAGCTCCTCAGGCTCTGCATAGTCACTGCGTGAGCTAGATCAGCTCCTCCTGGCCACTCCATCGCCCCTTCTGCTTCTCTGGCTCTGGATCAACATTGTCACTTGGACAACTGCCTCTTTGCAACAGATTTGCTGGATCTCTCGGCTAATGGCCTCAATGTCCTATGATCTCAAATGCTCTGATACCATGTGAAAATTTTTGAATTCTTACAAATAAAAATCTTACTACAATCACTGGTTTATCATCTCCTACTTGTTATTCCATTCAACAAGTTATTTAATTTTAAACAATGTTGAAAAACGCTACTACAGATTACACTGACATACAGATCATAAACTGAAACAAATATGAGACAAACACACAAGGGGACACAATTATTTTTGGACAACACGTCCCAAGAACAACCCAACTTGGGAAAATGGTGCAACAGATAGAGGGTTTATATTATTATGCAAGCAGAAACTGAGTACAACAGGTTGCCTCGCACACTGGCTAACCTTTCAAAGAAATCTCAGCAACAATAAATACATACGAGGGTTTACCTCGTTCTCCAAGTCACAACTGATCCACTGAGTAGCCTAACTTCGGTAAAACAGTGTGAAATCCCAGTGCAATCCCTGCTTCAGCCAGCGTCTTGCCTCTAGGAGACTGCGTCACCCCTTCTACTTGATCAATTTTCTATTGGAATACTGATGTTCAACCCTCCCAGCTTAGAACCTTGCCTCTCCAACAGAATCTCGAACTTTCGATGAATACTCTACACTGCCACTACAAGAGACCCTCCTGCCCCTTCCCAAGCTGCGTAGGCCTCTGTGCTGCCACGTACTCTTTGGATCAGAACTCCTTTCCGATCCAAATCTCTGCTTTTGTCCCTCTCATTGCAACTCAGATCACTTGTTTGATTTTCTCAGCAAACCTCGCCCCACAAAAATTGAACTCGCTAATCAACTTGGTGTATCTCCAAATGACCATCAAGCCTCCTCTTATACTTTTCGTGTTGATGAATCAACGACCGAGATTAAGTCCCTAATCAACAGCTAAGATTAAAACAGACTTGATCCTCGTCTCTTAGAAGCTTCTCACCCATATAATACCCATTAATATTTTTATTTTCCTAAGTTTAGACATAGGAACCCCATTAAAAATATTAATTATTTTAATAACTGATAATCCAAGTGGAATTTCTCCAAATGATTTATGGGTTTTGGAGATCTCATGTATTCTAGCCCCTCCACAAAATTTTGGATATAGAACACATCTGATGCTACCCAAAATCAACATTGAAGGAAAATCAAATTGGTTCCAGAGGCAGATGGAGGCTAGACGTCTCACTTGGAGGCAGTTTTGGGGCTGTACAAAATTATTTGTGTAGACAGTATGCAATTATGCACTGTAGAGCGAGAAGCTGAAGGAAGTATGAGTTTGCTAGAGAGGGATAGATGAGTTGCAGAGGAGGACAAGAGTGTCTTCCAATATATTTTTCCATTTGTAGATTGACAGAGCCTTGCCAATTTGGTAGGCAAATTATTGTACTCTCAAATTGCTGAAGAAATTATAAAACCCTCATCTGTTGCATTGGTTTTCCCTTCGGGGTTTTTCAGGGACAATTGTCGAAAAATAACAGTGTCAATTTTATGTGTGTGTGCATCTATTTCTCAGTTCCATATTTTATATTTCTACAACGTTTTTATTGTGAAGAATGCATCAGTGAATTTATCATTATTTTCCATTCATAAGTAATAGAAGACAGGTGAATTGCTAACAATTAGAAGATAAATATCTAGTGGTTGCATTCAAGGAATTTTCACAACTCCTAGGTATCATGGCCACTTCTGACAATTGTTTGTAGGGTCCTCTTGGCTTCATTCTACTTGTTTCTGCTTCTGAGAAGATACGTCATCCTTCTTTGAGGATTGTCCACCATTTGTTGCCTCAATTTGGCTTTCTTGGAGCAATTCAATACTCTCCTTCACAGTTTGAACTAGCTACCCATACTCATATCCTATAATGCCTGCATTCACACACCAATCATCAGTTTTAAAATCATTAGACCCTCTGGCCTCATCTGGTCCCTCTGCCACCAACTCCTTTATCACCTTTTCCTGTTGATTTCCCATGAGACTTTCACTTGGTGTCTCATCATCACCCTCTATTTGCAGCTCCCTTTGCTACTCTAGACTTTGATACAGTCCCTCAAGCTCTCAAACAAACTCTCATTATCTTCATCCTCTTCTCTATGAATGTCTCTTCCCCTTGGTTCACAAGTGTGAACTGCTCCAACTTTAAGCTCAATTGACCTGAGCTCTTCCTCTCTCAATAAAACACTCAGCAGGTGCTTCATCTCCTTCCTTGTCTTTTTATAGATCTTCTTCTTGAATCTCTTCCTTCTAATAGGTAGTCTATGCTTTTGGTCTTCTTTTTCCCTCTCTTGTAGCAACATAATTATCTTTCTGAGTCTTGCTTTTAGCTGAGTTACCTCTGTCCAAAATTGCTTCGCTTCTTGTCTTGGCATCTTTCTCCCTCTTCGTGTGGCTTTCCACTAGACCCTTCATATGACCGTCATTGGTCATCTTCTTGAGATTCCTCATGCTCCCTTGTGACCTACAACCTAGTCCTGTAACAAGTATTACCTCACTTGTTACTCAAACACCTCACCTTAACCTAGGCTACTAGTATTATTTTGGTTCCCTCCTCTAGAACCTCTTGAGCAATCTTTTCTCCTCTTTGGTTGCTACAATTTGCTCACCTTTTGAGAACCACTCTAGCTCTCTCCTCTTGAGGACCTCCTCTATCCCCTTCACTCTCTAACTACAACTGGGTTTTGTACTTATGTTGCAACTTGCAGCCTCTCTTGCTACAAGTGTTTTCTACCATTTTTTTTAATAACTATGTCGATTCTCTACAATTGTGTTGGTTTTAGCTATGCCATCCACCTCTACTACCCGCAATTGTTAGCTTGCTTTTTGAATTTAAACAAACTCAATCACTAGTTACTTGTCATGGTTCCTTTGTTAATTTTTGTAGCATCAAACAAGTGTTTTAAAATTTGGTCAAGCTGACAGAGCCGGATCCCTGTGTGGGTTAGTTGGGTACAAAAACCAGGCCAAATGCTGGTTTGTTACCGAACCGGCCGAGCCGGTCACTGACTCGGCCAATTCAGTAATAGATCGGCCAGATCAACCGAGTCCAACTTAAATCAGCCGAGCTAGTGAAATCTGGTCAGCGACTAAAATTCGAGGGAAAGTGAACTCCAGACTTGGTTTTTTTTGGTTTTACCTTTTTTGCTTGTCCATCTAACCTCTCCCAAGTTTATAAAACTACCCAACCCCCTCACATTTCCTCATAACTATCTCCCTGCATTTTTTGTGAGCATTTTTGAAGAGTTTGTGAAGAGTTGTGGAATTGGTTTTTGGAGCAGCAGCGAAGAGACTTGGACAATCATTGGAGTAGGAGTGAGGAGTGAGGAGTCTTGGGCAATCATTGGAGCAACATTGAGAAGCTTCTTGGGCAGTGATTGGAGGAGCATTGAGGAGTCAGTTTGTTGGAGAAACATTGAGGAGGCTAGAGCCTGGAGGTATTTTTTAATCCAACATCAAATTGGGTAGTGGAGAGTCATCTAGCAAAGTTTGATTATGATGAGGATATTGGTATTGATTTGGATTTATAGATGGAGGTAGTAGTCGAACATCATAGTTAAATGCAGATGCAATAGTACCAAGACCAACCCCAAGTCCTCCAGTTGCAGGTACTTCCTCTACTCAACCACGATGCAAGCGCATAGCTCGTCTATCTCAGCATGCAGTTGTTGCGCCTGCTAGTGCTACTACGTCTACAGTTGCAGTTGGAGATCATGATGAGGAGAAGGAGCCTTGGGTTCCTTGTCTAACTATGATTGAGAGTCTGAGCCAGATGATGTTGGCTTCTCTAGCAATAGCCAGTAGTGACTAGTGACGTTTTACTTTTGTTGTAGAGGCCATTTAGAGCCTCCTTGAATATATGCTTTTGTTTTGATCTCTATATCATGTATTTATTGGACAATGAATTGGGTGTCATTTTGATATAATGGATATATTCATGAGCCTACTTTGATCATATGTTGTCTTCTCTCTATATTCTAATGCTTTGTGTTTGGAAACATAGATGAAAATATTTAAAATTATGTTTTTTCATAAAAAATAAATATTTAATGTATTTTTTACAACGACCGAGTCATTGAAATCAACTACACTGAGTCGATACCAAGTCAGATTCGCAGTCGAAGTCGGAGTCGACCCTCGGCCGATTCCAAAATCTATTTGGAGTTTTAAAACATTGCATCTAACAAGGTTCTAGTCTCGATTTGTGTCAGAGAGGCTAAGAACACGAGATCTTGAAAACCCATAAAAGGTTTCACGAGATAAGCTTGTGAAACGCCTTAATTAAATTAATTAACCATCATTTAAAATTTTCCTAACTTAGGAAAACTAGTTAATTAATAGGAATTAATTAAGGAAATGTGAGAATGCTCTAGAAACTCACAAGGATTGAGTTTGAGATGATCTTAGTCATTGATGAGGATCTAATCAAGGTCATTGGTTCAGCAACAAGAGATTATAAGAGCAGGACAACAGGGATGGTAGACACATCAGGAGAGCTAGTTCCTTGGCAGATCGAGCTTCTAGTTACAAAAGTCGAGCAAGGAAGAAGAGTTCGATCTAGAAGGAAAGCAAAAGTGAGAGGAAGCAACATAAGTGATTTGCGGTGGGTTTCCAATGTCGGAGAGTCAACAACAAGAGGGTCAAGTTATTGCTTAGTGAGGCTGCGTAGGAAGCTTCAGAGGGAAGTTTGATTTTGCTAGAGAGAAGGTGGATTCAGTTGCTAGTGGCCGAGAAAATTTCCAAAAGGCTAAGTTGAGCAGAACGACTACATCAGAGCAATTCCACAAACAGTGCGAGTTCAACCTATGCAGAGGCTGACGTAGGGGCTTTCGAGTGGCCCAGTTTGAGCCAGTTTTGGAGCTGAGATCAATGTCAAGCGAGGCAAATTGTCTCATAACCTACACAATTTTTCCTTCTTGCTACTAGGCCTCCGATCTGGTCAACAATGCTCTGATACCAAGTGAAAATTCATTGAAATGAAACAACAAAAATTTATTCTTCTATCTGATTAATTATGTAGTTTATTTTGTTACGATAAAATAACGAATAAATCAGACTGCAATTTCTTCACAATAGAAACACCGCGGAAAATAAATTGGAAACTGAGAAATAGATGCACACATAATAAAAATGTCTCATTATTATTTTCGGCCAATTATTTTGTTGAGGATTGTTAGTTTGGGCATTTAGATATTGTACTCAGATTTCACTATTGCATATAATAAAATAACCCCTCATCTACTGGACTGGTTTTCACAACTAGGTTTTTCCCGGGGACTTTTGTCCAAAAATATTTGGGTCATTTTTATTGTGTGCATCTATTTCTCAGTTTCCAATTTATTTTCCGCAATGTTTTTATTGTGAAGAAATTGCACTGTGATTTATTCGTTATTTTGTCGTAACAAAATAAACTGCAAAATTAATTAGTTAGAAGAATAAATTCCAGTTGCTACATTTCAAGGAATTTTCACATGGTATCAGAGCATTGTTGATGAGATCGAAGGCTCAATAGCAAGAAGGAAAAATTGTGTTCAAAGGGAATTCTTAGAACAATTTTCAGGATCTACGCAGGCCAGCCAAGTAATTCGAATTGTTGGGCAGAAAACTCACTTTCGAGATTCGGATTCGCGCTTTGTCCTTTGTTCTTCGGATTCGCAGATCCCAGGTCTCGCTTCTTTTGTTTAAACTTCTGCTCAATCTTGACAGCATATCGATACGCCATATCAAGCAAGAAGATGTCCAGGAACTCCATCTCGTCCTAGATGTACCTGTGTAGGCAGCCACGGTATTTGAGTACCAAATATCGCTCTGAATCCTTGATACCCAACTTTGTGCAAAGGTTATGAAAAATATTGGTAAACTCTGGCACGTCTTGGTCCCTTCCCTGTCGCAGCGTGGTCCACTTTATGTATTTACCCTGATAGCTTCCGACAGGGTAGTACTACTCCTTGATGGCATCTCGGAATGAATTCCAAGTGGGTGCGGCTAAAAACAGTGAGGTCGTACTTCCATCCTTCTACTAATAGTAGGTTTCCCACCAATCCTTGATATGAGGGGCAGCTTTGAGAAGTGCAAAAGTGATCTTTCCCCGGCTGGAAAAATCATGAACAGAAAAATATCCTTCTAGTAGACTTAACCATTTATCTACAACATCTGCATCTATCTGATCCTCAAATATGGGAATGTCAAAATTAACTTGTACCTTAAAGGGTGTGGCGCTTCTAGAGTAGCTGGGGGAAGTAGATGCGTCGGCCCTGGGTAGCCGCTGAAGGATCTGGGCAAAGTTGTCCACATCGCATTCCTTTATCGCTTGAGGGCTTCTTTGAGCAAGATTTTGATAGGATCTCCTGCCCCTCGTCTTTCTTTTCATCCGCCATGGGAGGTCGTCAGGATTTGTGAGGCTAATCTTGCAAAGGTTCAACCAGATCGAGCCCTAACTCCTTATATCCTGACCTCGTTGGGTACATGCAAAAATGAATCAGAGAAAGAGCAGACCGCTCTGATGCCACTTATCTGAATTTAAACAGGGACGCAACAAATAATAGATATAACCATAAATACAGAGATGTAGCAGAAATAACACTTCCTTTCATTAATATCAAAATAATGAGATATGCTTACAAATAGAATGGAAATGAGACTAGCTCGGACGATGATAGCTTGTCTCTGAGAAGAGATGTGGTGGCTACATGCCTCTGAACTATGTTACAATGAGGATCAAAGGCCTATTTATTATTGAGAAACAATGTAAAACCCTAAACATCCAAAAACCTAACCCTAGGAGATGAAGCGTCAAAACTATGGACCCCGTTTGAGTAAATTGGTACATCAACTTCCCGGGGTCGTAACTTTGGCATACGATTTTTGTTTGGCTATCATAATACCTCGTTTCGAAGATCTCGAAGAGAAGGCTGAAAACGAACAAACAAGCCAGTTTGGATGTTTTTGATCTCTCGTTTTCCCTAAAAACGTCGTTTAGCGCCCCAAAACGGCTCCGGAAGTTCAGGACTCGGAAAACTACCAAAAATAGTAAATTGTGCTACAACTAAGGAAACCAAAAAACTGAAAGAGACAGTGTTGGAGTTCCAAGTGGAATAGGTGGGTGGCCACCAATATCCACTTGGATCATTCCTCCCCCCTTAGGAAGAAATGGTCCCCTTTGCGTTGAGTGCCTCCATGAGATGGGTAAACTTCTGCTGAACTTGGTCCCTGGTGAGTGTTGAAATTTCTAAGCATTACTCGTTAGAAATTTTATTTGTATTCTCTAGTTTATTTCTCCTACTTTTAATTACGAACAAGCTGTTTAAACATATAAATATCGAAATAAACACAATACAGTCTCAACCATCTATAGATCAACAACTGAAAGAAATAGCAAACACACAAGTGACCCCGTTTTTTTGGAGAACTCGTCCCCGAAAAAACCCAACTTGGGAAAACGGTGAAACAATTCTGAGGGTTATTTTATTATGCAGTCTATCCTTGAGTACAACTGGCTGCCAAACTGGCTCATCCGACAGAGAAAATAATCCAGAAGTAACACCTCTCTATTCGAAAGCAGATATTTAGACACTCTGCCCCACAAAACCCTCTCCAGCACACTCTAAAGCTCAATGTCAGCGCACCTGGCCTCAGCGTCAACCCAAAACCCCCTCGGAGGCACTGTGCAGCCTCTACAGCCCTCTGCGTCACTCTTGCAGCCTCTGCATGGATGACGCAAGCTCTTCTGGCCTCTGCGCAGTCCTTGCTAGCTCTACATGGCTCTCTATGGCTCAACGTCTACCTCTCTCTACTTCTGCACTGGTCTCTCAGAACTATCTTTGTCTCTCTATCTCGTACTCACTGCCCCTTGCAACACATTGATCATTGATTCAACTTTTCTTAGCAAAACCCGCTCTAGAAAATCGAATGACTGATCACTCTGGTGTGTTCTCCCACTGACCCTCAAGCCTCCTCTTATACTTTTCCTGTTGGTCCTTCAACAACCGAGATTACATCTCTAATCAACAGTTAAGATTAGATTTGGCTTGATCCATGTCCTTTAGAACCTTGTAACCTAGTTTTATATTAATACCCATTAATATTTTATTTTTCCTAAGTTTAGACTTAGGAAGTCCATTAAAAATATTAATTATTTTAATATCTCCTTAACCGGGTAGAATCTACCGAAACCATTTCTTGGTCTTGGAGATTTCATGTGCTTTAGCCTCTCCACCAATTTTCATGGCTAGAGCATATCCGATGCTACCCCAAGTCAACACTCCCTCTTAGCGAGCATTGTGCTCTAGTAATCTCCACACTGAGCATCACTCTGATTATACGGGATCAATACCTGTGTTGATGCTAGGCCTCCCCGCCCAACATCCTTTGCACTGTTTCATCTTGTACTGCTGCCCATGGCTCTACCACTGTCGCTGCTGCATCCGTATGGAAACTCCCTCTTCATCTGTGTTGCTGCTAGTCCTTTCTCCCAACACTGCATCTGCACTGCAACCCCCTCTCTCATCATGTTGAATCGTGCTACTGCCAACCGCTACTGCACTGCAACTCAGTTACTGAGAACTCACTGATCCACCCAACTACTGACATCCCTTGTCAGGCTAGAAACACTCCTGATGCTGAAGCTCTCTCTGCCGCTATCAAGTGCTCCCTCTACAGCCTTTGCGTTGTTGCAACAACTCCTTGCCTCTCGCACCGTTGCAAACCTCTCTGTGCCATCCTACATTGTTGGAACCTCCTTTGTGCCTCTCGCACAACTGCAGACTGCTAGCTCTGCACTGCGCGGGACTACTACACTATAGCACTCTCTGTCGCTTCATCCACATATGTTTCTACCGATATCCTCCAGTCCTGCTACTCTTACTTTGGCGCTCCCATAGCAAGGATATGATCCAAGAGTTTGGGCACCTCAAGAATTCTGCCCCTCATCGCCTGTAGTCCCCCTAACTACAGCTCGATGTCTCCCCACCTCTTCTCTAAAGGTACATGAGCACTCATGGCACAATCGTCATCCTCCTCTACCTCCTTTTTATGCCTTCATTGGCGCTACCTTGGAGTCAGATGCCTCTCCCTTAGTCTTCTTCCTCGAACATTGGTTCGCATAATGCCCTAGTTCCCCACAATTGAAGCACTTAACCTTGTAGAGGTCCTTTTTCTTCCTCTTCTCATGTTTCCCCATAGATGCCAGAGTTGCATCCTCTTCCTCTTCCTTCTTGATCTGGACTCCTTTCCTGCTACTTCCCACATTGGACAGTCGTCTGATCTCTTCTTGGTGAAGAGCCGTCCACAATTCTTCCCAATCTGGAAGATTCGCCCTGCCTAGAATGCTTTGGATGAATGTCTCCCACTCCTCAGAGACTGCATTTAGAGTGGTCCTCACCATCAACTCCTGATCTGGCGTGGCCCCTATGGAAGTCGGTCCCGGATCTACTTCAATCTGCCGAGGAAGTGATCCATCTGCTCGCCCCTCTGCATCTGGTATGACCGCATTTGATTCTCAACTAACATCTTCCTTTGCACGAAAGGATGCTGGTACAACATCTTCAAGGTGTCCCACATTTCCTTTGCCGCCTCCTTCTCGACAATATGCTGGACCACATGATCCTTCACACCATCAAGGATGATGCATTTCGCCTTGGGCATTGCCTCCTCGTACTTTTCTGTCATCTGGGTCAACTGGGATAGCCACTGTTCTCAAGGCAAAGGCCTTGATGCAATGTCTATCTAGAATGGACAGGATCCTGGCCTTCCAAACCACAAAGTTGGACGCCCCATCTAGCCTGTCCTGATCCCTTAGTGCATTCATGGCCATCTATCTGCTCTTCCTTTCGACTCCTCCGAGTCTCTACTTCCCTCTTGAAGTTCTCTCTTCAACTCCCTTTGAGTCGCTACTTCCCGACTGGAAGTTCTCCGTTAGACTCCCTTTGAGTCTCAATTTCCATCTTGGAAATCTGCCTACCAACCGTCGAGTCGCACCTCTCCGATCTCCTATGCACCTGCAACACTGATCTGGATTTCTTGGCTAGAAATCCACGTAGGTAGCGACTCCCTCTACCTTGGTTTTGCCTGTTAGGTACTGTTCTGACTCGGCAGCAACAACACCCCACCAACATCACTCCCAACAATCTGTCCACAGCTTCCTATGCCCCGGCAACTGAAGGACTGAGCCTCTAGGCTCTGGACAATCCCGACACTGGTTGAAATGCTCCTCTAGCCAACTGCGTCAACCCTCCTGGTCTCTGCGTGTCTCTTCATGATCCTTTTCTGCCCTCCTCAGCCTCTACGTTGGCCTCTCTCTGGCCTAAATTGATGACGCAGTCCCTCTGCGTCAACCCTTCTCTGCCGCTTTCTGCTACGAACAACTTCTGTCACTCGGGACAGCTAGTTCCGTTGCAAATGCTCTGCTTCAGCAGGTGCCTTCATCTCTCTTGTGATCTGCAACCACACTCTGATACCATGTTGAAATTTCTAAGTATTACCCGTTAGAAATTTTATCTGTATTCTATGGTTTATTTCTCCTACTTGTTAATTATGAACAAGTTATTTAAACATATAAATATTGAAATAAACACAATACAGTCTTAACCATCTACATATCACTAGCTGAAAGAAATAGCAAACACACAAGTGACACTGTTATTTTTGGACAACTCGTCCCCGGAAAAACCCAACTTGGGAAAACTGGTGCAACAATTCTGAGGGTTATTTTATTATGCAGTCTATTAATTATTATAATATCTCCTTAACCGGGAAGAGTCTGCCCAAACCATTTCTGGGTCTCGGAGATCTCATGCGCTTTAGCGTCTCCACCAATTTTCATGGCTAGAGAACATCCGATGCTACCCCAATCAATAGTGATCCACTTGACTTGGTGAAGGAGTTGGCCAGCTTTGACAACCCGATATAGTTGGATCTTCTGTTGGCGAGTTCTCTTGATTTGCATCCGTGATCCGATAAATGGGGGCTTGTTTAGGCAGTCTGGGTTTAGCTATGTTGGTGTGAGTTGTTCCTGTAACATCGGATGTGTCCAGCAATGGTGGAAAGTCTAGCCAAAGGCGGTCTACATTGAACACTAAGTGTAGACCAAGGAACATGGAATGCCAAGCTCGAAGGCATTGTCACCTACAGCCTTGGTGATGGTGTATAGCCCATATCGGAGTGGTCTGAGTTTTCAATGGGGCTCTTGTAAGGCGTTCTTTCTGCAAATGTAACCTGTTAAAATTGGCAACCAGGGCAAAACTTCATGTGGGTCATCTTATTCATGGCTGATAATATTTTTATTAGATTCCTCTCGTCGAGAGGTGTAGGATTGATATAAAGATCATCCGATTCCGATAAGTATTCATGGAGATATGAATTTATTTTGATTATGGAATTATTATCAAGCCGACCTACAACTCATGTAGGCTCAGAAGCCCAACAGTCGCATCTATTCACCCACCAAAGCGCTGAAATGGGTCTCTCTCTCTCACACATGTGAAACCGGAAGCTGCTGAATTTAAAGCTGCAACTGCAAAAGTAAAGATTGACTTGCAAGGCCTAGAAGATCTCCTCATCTGAACTGCGATGTAGGTTCATCTGAACCTCCTCTGAAAGACGCAACTTTTGGTGGTGGAATGAAGTCAATCCGATGAACGGTTTGCAAGATATCGATTGCCCTAGTTTGAAACCGAAAGCTGCTGAATTTGAAACTGCAACTGCAGAAGTAAAGATTAACTTGTGAGGCCTAGAAGATCTCCTCATCTGAACTGCGTTGTAGGCTCATCTGAACCTCCTCTGAAAGCCGCAACTTTTGGTGGTGGAATGAAGTCAATCCGATGAACGATTTGCAAGATATCGACTGCCCTAGTTTGACACCGGAAGCTGCTGAATTTGAAGTTGCAACTGCAGAAGTAAAGATTGACTTGCGAGGCCTAGAAGATCTCCTCATATGAACTGCGTTGTAGCCTCATCTGAACCTCCTCTAAAAGCCGCAACTTTTGGTGGTGGAATGAAGTCAATCCGATGAACGGTTTGTGAGATATCGTCTGCCCTAGTTTGATGACGAAGCCGCTAATGTTGTTGCTGCTGATCTAGGGTTTGCTACTGCTGATATGAATCAGATTTATTGTACTATTTCTTTCTGCTGAATTATTGAAGATAAAAGAAGATTTGATCAAAGGGTTTCCCCACACATTGTGGGGTTTGTCCCTGGCTAGCTGCCACATCTTGTGTCTCTTGTCTTGGCCTGTTTTCTGTCGATCGTTTAATGTTCTATCTGCACTTTACTTTATGTACATGTGATTGCTAATCTGTGGAATATAATAAGAAAAAGAAGTGAACTGTTATAAGCATAGAACATACCATAACTTAACATGGTATCGGAGCTGAGGTGAAGACAAATCCTGAGCAAGAGCAAGAGAAATCACCGAAGAGAAGATTGGCAAGGCTATCCTAAAAGAACGATGGGGTCCTCAACACTCTTTCCTGCCGAAGACAAGCTCCATGCGAAAGCTTACTATCATGAATGGAAGATGTTTATTGATCTAACCCTGGAGGATCAAGGAGTGTTGGGTTACATGAGAGGAAATATTGTTGAGCCTCCATCAAATGCACCTCCTGTTGTTTGGAACAAATGGAAGAATGGAGAAATTAAAGCGAAGAAGATCATCTGGGACTCTATCGAAAAGCACTTGGTGGCCTACATCTTTGATGGACACCTCCAAGGAAATCTACAATAGACTGGTGAGTTTATTTAAAGTTAATGATGTAAATCAAGTTTTGTTTCTTAGAAATAAATTGAGGGAAATCAAGAAGGGTAAAGATGAGAGTATGAAAGCATACTTCTTAAGAATAATCGAGATCAAGAACAATCTCCTATTTATTGGGGACGCTATTACTGACAAGGAAATGGCACTCATGAC
>APFE031247237.1:69552-82753 GCA_000404065.3 Pinus taeda | reverse complement strand
ATACCAATTGTAGATGTTCATGACTACTCTTTTGAACTATAATTTAATTCATGGTTTCGAGGAATTAATGGCTATATGCATGCAAGAAGAAACAAGGAAAGAAGAGCAAGAAATGCACATGCCTAAAGGTCCTCCTACTGCCTTTTCTTCTCATGCTAAGAAAAGAAATAATTCTGGGACTAAATCAAAAGGAAAGGCTGGAAGAAAATGACGATGTTACATCTCCGATAAAGCAGACCACTATGCAAGGGAGTGCCCTGATAGGAAGGACTCACACCGGGACGATGATCAAAATCCCTTTGATGGCAATCAAAGGAATGAAAAATTCAATAGCAAAGGTAAGAGGAGAGATGGGAATCGAGGAAGAGGACAAGCATTCAAGAAGGCTAGAAATTCCAGGATGTATTAAATGCACCTGACCTCAAAAAGAACCTAGCGTCCATCTCGGCAATGGAAGACAAAGGCTACAAGGTAACCTTCAATAATGGCAAGGTATGTATATGGAAAAATAATGTTAAAGATGCCTTTATTCTTAGGTTTAGCGTTGATTCATTATATCAGGTCGATGGAAGTCCGCTAGGTGTCATGTCTTGTGACATAACTCTTCAGTCTGAAATTTGGCATCGGAGGTTTGCCCACCTTCATTACAAAGCTCTACCTGATGTAAGCCAGATGGTAACAAGGATGCCCGAATTCTAGTAGAGAAAGAAGGTGTATGGCTAGGATGTGCCGAAGGAAAGCTCAAAAGGGGACTGTTCCCCTCAAGCTAAAGCAAGACCTTTGATATATTACAGTTGGTTCACTCAGGCATATCTGAGGCTGGCATTAAGAGGGAGACTACTACATCACATACTCCTAAGCAGAATGGTGTGGCGGGAAGGAAGAACCACATGATTGTGGAAGTTGTCTGAGTCATGCTACATGATCAAAGACTTCCGAAGTTTCTATGGGCTGAAACTGCAAACAATGCCGTATATGTACAAAATTGATGCCCTCATCAAGCATTGGGTTCCAAGACTCCTGAAGAAAAGTTCACTAGTAAGAAACCTAATGTTTCTCATTTTAGAATTTTTGGAAGGCCTGTATATTTTCATGTGCCGAAAGAGAAAAGAAATAAATTGGGTGCATCTGGAAAGAAGGGAATTTTCGTGGGCTATGGTGAAAATACTAAAGGCTATAGAATCTATGTAACCAGTCAAAGGGAAGTTGCAATTAGTCATGATGTCACTTTTGACGAAGATATGGCTCTCAGCAAGGTGAAGAATCTTTCAACTTTGAGGAGCTCTCAAGAAGTTGACACCAAGGAACCGAAAGGAAAGGATGATGAATCAATGTCTAATGTAGAAGAACCCATGGATCAAATTGATCCTCCTTCACATGATCATTCCTCTTCTAGGAAGAGGCCTTCATGGATTAGGGGGCTACTTGATGATGCTGAAGGACATGTTGCACCCCAAGAAGCCTTTCGTGAAAGTAAGAAACCTAATAAGTATAAGGGATACCTGACCATCATGAGCACGATCATACAAAATGAACCTTCATCATTCTCAGACGCCGTCAAGCATCAAGTATGGAAGGATGCTATGACCAAATAATATGAGTCTATCATGAAGAATGATGTCTGGGAAGTAGTTCCCGGACCCCAAGACAAGACAGTTGTTACTTCCAAATGGCTTTACAAGATAAAGCATGCAGCGGATGGAAGTACGGAAAAGTATAAGGATCGTTTTGTTGCTCGTGGTTTCTCCCAGAAGGAAGGTATAGACTATGATGTGATATTTGCACCTGTTGCCAGATATATGACCATCTGCTCGATCATGGCCCTTGCGGCTTCACAACGATGGAACCTACATCAGATGGATTTCAAGATCGCGTTCTTGCATGGTTCTATCAAAGAAGAGTTCTACGTGGAGCAACTCATAGGATTTGAGATTTATGATTGAAAATCTCATGTATGCAAGTTGAAGAAGGCTCTCTATGGGCTGAAGCAAGCACCCCGAGCATGGTATGAGAGGATCGATAGCTATTGATGGCTAGGATTCACTAGGAGTGAAGCTGATCCTAACCTTACTTTAAGGTGAAGATGAACCCTCTTTACGGGTTTTGTATTAGTGCCTCTTTCTAAAGTGTAGACCCTTCATTCACAAATGTAGAGGGAGTTGGCTTCTGAATTTGAAATGAAGACCAAGGACTTGAAGTATGGCAGAAGCCAAGGGAAATTTTCCTATCTCAAGGAAAATATGTGGTAAAGATATTGGAAAGATTTGGTATGATGGACTGCAAGCCTATGACTACCTCAAGGATCTTAACTTTTACAAGTTATCTGGTAGTGATGTCAGACCAGATTTGGGAAATTCCTTTGAGTTTCAAAAACTCATTCGAATTGATGTTCTTGGTGAACCTCCGTTCGAACATATGTTTTGCAGTTAGCACTATGAGCTCATATTTGGTTGAGCCTCACTTCATTGATGCCAAGAATCTTCTAAGATATCTTCATGGCACAATTACAATGGGTTAAGATACACTGCCGGACATGTGAGACTACTTGGATATACTAATGCTGATTGGGCATGCAGTGTGGTAGACCGTAAGAGCACTTTTGGGTGATGTTTCACCTTGGGATCTGCTTCGATATCCTAGATGAGCAGGAAGCAGAAGTCGGTGGCTTTGAGCACTGCCGAAGTAGAATATATTGTTGCTAGCATGACCTCGTGTGAGGCAGTATGGTTGTGAAAGCTCTTCATTGAACTGTTTGGATTTACATTGGATACCACTATGATTCTCTGTAACAACCAGAGGTGAGATTCAATTATTGAGGAATCCCATATTCATCAATTGCTCCAGCAGATAGACATCATCTGGGATATGGTAAGTCGATGAGCAAGGAGGCTCCATCGCATTAAGATGATGTACAGGTTGATACACCTTGTCAAAGCCCCGAGGAAAGATCTTATCTGTGATTTCCCAAACGACTTGGAGTCATCAAGAAACCCTTGTACAAGGGTCCTGCATGTTGCATACATTGAGCTCTGGGAGCTCTGAGGGCTTGTGGTTCTTACTGGAGCAACATATGACCACAGGGTGACTCACCCTCTCCTGGTGGTGCACACTGGAACAAGATGATTCGCTCTCTTGTGGGACAAGATGATTCGCTCTCTTCTGGAACAAGATTATTCGCTCTCCTGTGTAGCAGGACGATTAGTTCTCCTGTGAGGCCTGGATTGATGTGTTCTCCATGGCGATTGTAGCAGGATTGAGGTGTTCTCCTGTGAGGCCTAGATTGATGTGTTCTCCATGGTGGCTTGGATTGATGTGTTCTCCATGGCAGCCTGGATTGATGTTTTCTCCATGGCGATTGTAACAGGATTGATGTGTTCTCTTGTGAGGACAGGATTGATTATTTCTCCTGTCAAGGCATCCTACCCATGCAGTCTGGGACTCATGGGAAGTACCTCTCATCTGATCAAAGGAAATGAAGTTAGGGACCATAGTAGTATTGATGGATGCATCGTTGTATCTACCGTACTCCCTACGCTAGGATGACCTCCATTGATCTGGGATCAATGATACTGGTCTGGGACCAGTGGTAGGAGTTGTACCATACTATGGTGCTGACTTCGGGTTGGTTGAGTCTGGTCTGGGACCAGTGGTACATACTCTGAGACTGACTTCGTGTCAATGCAGTACTGGTCTGGGATCAGTGAGAGTGGTACATACTATGACGCTGACGTCGGGTCGGTTGAGACTGGTCTTGGACCAGTGGTACACTCTCTGAGACTGCGATACTGGTATGGGACCAGTGGTAGGAGTTGTACCATACTATGACACTGACTTTGGGTCAGTTGAGACTAGTCTAGGACTAGTGGTACATACTCCAAGGCTAACTTTGTGTCAGTGCAGTACTGGTCTAGGACCAATGAGAGTGGTACATACTATGACGCTGACTTCGAGTCAGTTGAGACTGGTCTGGGACCAATGGTACACTCTCTAAGACTGCAAAATTGGTCTGGGACTAGTGGTAGGAGTGGTACTTACTATGAAGCTTACTTTGAGTTGGCTGAGACTGGTCTGGGATCAGTGGTACACACTCTAAGACTGACTTTGAGTCAGTGGAGGATGATACTAGTCTAGGACCAATGGAGTTGTACTCACTATGACGCTGACTTCGGGTTGGTTGAGACTGGTCTGGGACCAGTGGTACATACTCTGAGACTAACTTTGAGTCGGTATGATACATCCTTGATCATTTCTTCTTCTTCATAATTCGAACAAAAGCAGAGCAGAATAGAACAATGCAAGAGTAGAGCAGAATAGAGAAAAATAGTACAGATCAGTACAGGGCAGGACAATACAAAGCAGAACAGGCAGAATAGAGCAGAGCAGGGCAAGGGTCAGGTTGTACAGGGCAGTGCATTTGATGGATGAATAGTAACGACCGATAGACAGATTGCAGATGAAGTTCTCTCTGGTTGAGGGAGAGTGTTAAAATTGGCAACCAGGGCAAAACTTCATGTGGGTCATCTTATTCATGGATGATAATATTTTTATTATATTCCTCTCGTTGAGAGGTGTAGGATTGATATAAAGATCATCCAATTCCGATAAGTATTCATGGAGATATGAATTTATTTTGATTATGGAATTATTATCAAGCCGACCTACAACTCATGTAGGCTGGAAGCCCAACAGTCGCATCTATTCAAACACCAACATTGTGTATAAATATAAGAGGACTTTTCCTCATTTTCTCACACACTTCTCATCACATCTCTCTCTCTCTACTGTGCAAAAATGAGTCTCTTCTCTATTGCGCAGAAATGGGTATCTCTCTCACACATGTGAAGCCGGAAGCTGTTGTACTTGAAGCTGCAACTGCAGATCCAAAGATTGACCTGCGTAGCCTAGAAGATCTCCTCTTTGGAACAATGTTGTAGGTTCATCTGAACCTCCTCTAAAAGCTGCAACTTTTGGTGGTGGAATGAAGTCAATCCAACGAATGGTTTGCAAGATATCGACTGCCCTAGTTTGAAGCCGAAAACTGCTGTAACTGAAGCTGCAACTGCAGAAGTAAAGATTGACCTGCATGGCCTAGAAGATCTCCTTATCTGAACTGCGTTGTAGGTTCATTTCAACCTCCTCTAGAAGCCGCAACTTTTGGTGGTGGAATGAAGTCAATCCACCGGTCGGTTTGTGAGATATCGTATGCCCTAGTTTGATAATGAAGCTGCTAATGTTGATGCTGCTGATCTAGGGTTTGCTACTGCTGATATGAATCAGATTTATTTACTATTTCTCTCTACTGAATTATTGAAGATAAAAGAAGATTTGATCAAAGGGTTTCCCCACACATTGTAGGGTTTGTCCCTGGCTAGCCGCCACATCTTGTGTCTCTTGTCTTGGCCTGTTTTCTGTCAATCATTTAATGTTCTATCTGCACCTTACTTTATGTACATGTAATTGCTAATCTATGGAATATCATAAGAAAAAGAAATAAACTGTTATAAGCATAGAACATACCATAACTTAAAAGAATCCTCCCCTTTTCCAAAACCTAATCTAATTAGCTCACTTAAAAAAATATTTTATGTGACTCACTTTTATAAATAAGTCAAAGTCACTTTTACAATGGTACTTTATGAGCTACCCATTAAATTGTAACTTAAATAAAAGATAAAAAGACTTCAGAATTATAAGTGATTGACTTTTGCTAATGGGTGAGAACACGTTTACATAAACTAACTTTAAAACATAAGTTACATGTGTTTTTTGAAAAAGTAACTCAACCAAAAGAAAGACTTGAACTCAAGACCTCTATTTTCATAAAGTAACTTTGGACCAAGTGAGCTAGTTTAAAAAGTTAGTAATTTTTGGAAAAGAGGAAGGGGTCTTTTTTTCTTTTTTTTTTAGTAACTAAAGCTTTGTGGTGCGTGCTTACTTGAGAAAGCTCTTTTTTTCCTACAAAACAAAAAACACAAAACCCAACACGGACATACAAAAAAAAAAAACCTTACAGCTTGAAGTTAGCTTTAGTCGGAAACTAAATATTTTCCTCAATGTTTCTGATTTCCCGAGATCACACTAAGGCGTGGCAGAAAAGAGCATACGCATGAGAAAAATCCTTCCTTTCTATTTCTGATTTGCCGAGATCACACAGAGTCACAGGGAAAAGAGCACACGCAGAAATGAAAGGTATAGATCTGGTAATAAAAAAAAAGAGCTAAATAAACCAAAATAAACAGAGAGAAAATAACTAAAAACTGTAAATAAACACTTTATACCTCCAAACCTCAAAAATGACGTAACTAGGGCTACCAGAAACCTTTTCGCGTTAAACGAAAGGGGTTCCTCACTGGAACAGATGCCCCTAACACAATAGACTAGTCCTCTCGGCCTGAAAGTAGTCAGAAATAGTAGCTCTAGGAAACGACAGTCAGATGTAGTTCTATCGGCTTCAGATTTGGATCACCAATAGATGCGGCCCTCAAATAGCTCTAATACCATGTAGGAATTTACAGGGTAAGTTCCTGAGACAAAACACCAAAGGACACCACCTACAAATAGATCACATATCAATACACCAGTATTTTTGACATCATTAAAACCCTCAAAGAGGGAAACAGGCCACGTCCTGAGCCAACGCAGCCACTTCAAGCAATTTATTAATAAAAGAATGAAAATTTACATAAGCTTATCTCATGAACGGTTACCCTACAAATGACCCTCCATGCTCTTTAAATAGAGATGACATACCAATTAGCTGTTAAGCCATGGATCAAGTGTTGGTAATACCGAGGAGAGAATGAATCGTTGGATCACTACATATCATGACCGTCATATTGTAAGTTACAAAAGTACATAGTAAAGAAACACACTTTACCTAACTCTACACTAGACCAAGTTATACTTAATTATTTCCTATGTGTCAGAATATCCTAACAAAGATATCTTCGCCTAAACTCCCGAGTATACTATTGCACGTTTTGACCTTTTAACTGTATGAAATTTTGCCAATTCATGACAGCGTGTTTCATATGAGTTAAAGGGTAGAATTCTCTTTTTATAACAGTAATGAAATCAGACCAAGTAATAGAGATCTTACCAGGTTTTTTATCTCATCTTGAGTCCTTGCTTCCCACAAAATGAATGTTGCACCATCCATTCCCAATGAAGCCAACTGAATTTTGATATCATCCTCTTGAAGGTTCTGAATTCTGCAGTACACCTCCAACTGACAAATCTAGCTATCTAGCTTTTCTGCATTAACTTCTCCATTTTACAATGGCAACTCAATCTTAACATCAAGTTTTAGAAAAGGTGATTTACTAATTACTTTTGAACAATGATGATCAGTATGAGTAAGGGTTCTATTAATGGAAGAGTGTGAAGATGATGGTGAAGATAGTGATGAGGATGATGGTGGAGTGGATGGTGGCCTGTAACCATCTCCATAGCCTCCTCCTCCTGGAAAACCCTCTCCTCTTGGAGGCCTGGAACTTTCTCCTTGCAACCTCAAATTCCTCTCCTCGTAGAGGATTTTAACCATCTCATTCATATCGAAAAAATCCTTTCTTAATGCTCTTTCATCATCGGTCATGGTAGGTTCTCCTTCATGAGACATGGTCTCTGGAGACTCAACTTCAAATTTTGCAACTTGAGGATGTACTAGTGTAGAATACTTTGGCAACCTTTCTCTTCTTCCACTTAAGCCAACTACAGGGCTTTCAACCAGCTCCCCTTCTCCTCTTTTGAGTTTTAACGTTGTTAGCATGACACAAAACTAGCAAACAATACTCCTTCATTGCAAAAGAAGATCTAGTAAGCAAAAATCAGTGCTCTGATACCAACTTGATCTGAAATGGAGCAAATTAGTAATGCTTTGCTAATTCCTCATTCAGAATAAAACCCAATATGTTTATCATTTGTTTATCAAGTGCTTAAGGATTCACTATTTTTTCTGAATTAACTAATTCCCATGAGAGTTTCTTATGTAAATGTTATAAACAACTTAACATAAAACATATGCTGAACAGCAGCAAAATAATAGAAAAGAACATCAAAATAAAACGCACAACATAGAGATTTCATGAGGAGTTCACCCCTCATCCGCTACGTCTTCGTCAAGCTTCCAATTCTTGGGCCTCTCCGTTATGCTCTAAATTACAACAAAAGTGTGTTTACAATACTCAAATGCCTCTGAAACCTATCTCAATGAGTTCAGAATAGGCTAAAACTGCTAGAATTGACTCTTCTTGCAACTAATTTGCATAAGAAATGAAGAAGTTATGACCTCTCCTAGTTCTCCCACAATTTGCTCAACAAATTCCCCTTTTCTAGCCACTAACCATCAAATTAACCCCAAAATCTGCTAGTTGGGTGAATATTTCACCATGTAGTGCACCATATTATGTTGTCCAAATTGCAAATTGCAATTGGTGAAGTCTGGCAGGCTTAAGGTCTATGAACATGACGACGATGCTGCGATTGCAATGTGGTGGACCCGATGTGAGTATTAACCGGAATCGATAAAAAAAGCTCATCTCGGAACTTATCACATTTCAAAATTGAGGAATATCCAAGCATCTTGGATATGCAAGAGTTGTCTTCGATTGCAATATTCAATATCGCATCACAACCCGAACCTGCAAGGGCCGATTCTATAACGCCGATATGCTTCCGTGTTGCGATGTGTCGTATGTGATTTATCGCATCACAACCCTGATTTATTGGGGTCAATTCTGTAATTCCTTTTTGCCTGCAACTTGTGATTTGTGATATGTGGGGGCCAATGGCAGCTTTCCACTTGGTGCCTCCTCATTCGTGAAAGGGCTTTTCCATGTCATCCAATCCTACTATGTTGACAAGTCAAACTTGGACTTTGACTTTCTCTAAATTCTGGATACGAGCTTAGATTTGAGTTCCTTTCACACTGTTGGATTCAGAATGACAAGCTCTTTAATCTAAAGCTAAGTTTAACAAAATTCTGACACTTTGAGCTTTTAGCATAATTTTGAGCACCTAATCACCTACAAACTATATACGTTCACGACACCATGACCATTGGTACGACTTCAGGTTGTGGTTATAGGTTGTTGTTATATGCATTGACAAGTTTTGGCTAGTTGAGTAGATCTTGTATATATTTTCATCAGAATGAAATCATTTATCTTTAACTAATATCTCAAATTATTCTTCCACATGAAACTAAAAACCACTTTCAATTAAGATACATAAATGAGATTTCTTTTAAGTAAATATAATAGTGTAACATGTGCAATTTAGGATATATACCATTGTTTTATTGTTTTTCGTAATTGGATCATTCAACAAGGGAAGTTGTGAAGAATTAAGTCTCATTCTGAATAGTCCTTTATATGAAGGAATAATATTTGTTAAAAGATATGTTCAAATAAATAAATGTGAAATCTATTTAATTAAACAAAAAATAGTAAATACAATAAAATTTATAATATAATAATATATTATAATTTTTATGGAATTAAAATATTGGTATTAATAGAGATGTTTCTTCTAAAGTTTGTTTTACGAGAGAAAAATATTTACAAGATACTTTGAAATATACAAGATATGTATATTGAGCTGCAGTGTAAAATGTTTTCAGAATGTTTTGAACATGTGATACATAGGATGCACAAATTATGTATCATTCTTTGTACAAGATGACATTTGCATGATCTAGTGTGAAAGTGAACACGAGATACATAGGATGCAAAATTTGCACACTATTCTTTGTACAAGATGGAATTTGCACGATTCAATGTGAAATTTTCTTGTATATGGAAGTCACGTAGATTATAGATAACATCAAACATGTCTTCCAAATACTTTTCATATGTCATATTCGTTAAGGATGGACAAAGTTGCAATAACAAATTGTTGTTTAAAATGTATTCATTTTGAACAATTATTGTTGTTTGAATGATGTAGCAAGGTTTGATGGGATAGTTGATTTTATCGCAGAAGAAATTACCCAATGGATATTTACTTTTGTCATAGTCAGTAACAAGAACTCTATCTTGGCTATGCAGATGCAAGAAGAAGCTAGAAAAATTGAAAAGGAGATATTCAATAAAAATACAAAAGTGGAATTTACATTTTCTCCTAAGAGAGATTACATTAAAACTAGAATGAAAAAATTTGTTGAATAAATCATGAACATATAAGACATTTAATAGAAGCACGGTCACGATGGATGCTTTTACATAGTGTAAGTGTTCTCAAATTGTTTAACATTCGATTTTCTATTAACTAATATTAGATCATTTAGTTTTGTTGATTATGTTATGATGATCTTAGCTAATTACTATATAAATTTTATTTTGTTTTCATTGTAGATGCATTTTTTGTATTATGACAGGAACAAACACATTTACTTTTACAATTTTGTATCGAGATTTTCAATTCTTAGTGCTACAGTTCTAACTTTGTTCGTCAATTTTGTTTTATATGGCTACATTTTGAATATGATCTCGTTTATATCTGAATTATGGATATGGTCATTGACATTTGAATCTGGATACAGTTGTTACTGAATCTAATCATGTATCCATTTTATGATAATGTTTTATATAAATTTTCAAACATATGATTTGAAATTTTGTATTATATCAAATGTTGTTTTATTGGTTAAAATGAAATTGAACATTTGATAATAGTTTTAGATCTTAGGCACAGATCTATGAATAATAGAATACTAGGACTATGTATTTACAACTGAATAAATGTCATTCTTTGGAATACGGAAGTTTGAAGAAATTTTTCATTGTAGTTCCTCTCGACACCCACATTTTGCATAACCAAAGCTCATATTAATTATGCATATGCATATTAATCAATTAATTATGGTTCTCACACACCGTCTGTGTACAATTATGATTATGTTGAGCAAGTTTGTTTTTTATGCCTAATATTTGAATGTGGTCTCATATATATTTGCATTATAGTTATGTTAATTGCCATTTAAATATGGACATAGTTATCATTATTGAATCTAAGTTTGTATTGATTTTATGATAATGTATCCTATATATTTTAAAGCATATGATTTGAGACGTTGTTTTATATCTAATGTTGTGTTATTGATTAAAACAAAAATGTACATTTGACAATAGTTTTGGATCTCTGACATAAATATTTGAAGAATACAATTCCTAATGGTAAGCATCTAGAATTGAATAAATTTAATTATGAAGAATATGGAAGTACGAATAAAACTTTTATTGTGTTTCTTCTACACTCTCGCATTCCACACAATACAAACTTGCTACCATGTACATGATGCTAATTCGAAATATTGTAAAAAATGAGAATAGAGCAAAAATAACACAACATGGTATTGAACCAGTTAACAAAGAGTAACAACCATAAGATTATATTGTTTACAGTTGTTTCAAATAGAAATTCATTTCAATTACGACAATGATCGATAATCATAACTTAGGTAAGAGGTGCTTTTTATGTACTCTCTAATATGTAATATTGTATAGAAGAAACATAAAAATGACACTTTGCAACCTAAAATAAAGCCAGCAAAATCTATACATCTATGACATAGGCATGAGCTCTTTGAATCCCTTTACTTTCACACTCAAAAATAATATTCTCCATTCTTCTAATTCTTTGAAACCTCCTTCGAAGTTGTGCTATATATGCGTCTCCTCCTCCACACTTCCTTGTCTTTGCACATACACATTCAATCACAAATCCTTCACTCTAAACTGCCAGTGCATCTATGTATAGCTAGAGCCAAATTATGAATTGACATACAATACGATGCCCCTCCTATGGATATGCTATATCAAACTCCTCTTCATATATGAAACAAAATAGGAAATTGTACTAAAGATCCATATAATCTTTAAGCACTTTGTACAATGTATCAATGTTTCTTGTTCTGCACCTTAATATAAGCACATTTATATAAGTCATTGTTATGAAACCAGCTCACAAAAAGATAGAAAAGATAGATCAACGCCTTAGAATTCAGCCTCTTCGAGGGGGCAACCTCCTTAACATTACAAAAATGAATGATTCTTTGATGATTCAAATAAAAAATCCTCTTTTCTATATATAGGAGTCTAAGGAGTCACAATATAGCCCAGTCGACCTAACAATAATAATATAAAGGCACAAAAATAACAATAGAGGGATTCTATGGGGCACATTAATAACAATATGGGGACAATAGGGGCACAAAAATATTAATAAGGGATACAAGTACAACAGTAATGGGGTAATAACTAGTATTATAGGGACCTAACACGCCCCTCTCCTTCAAAAAAGTGTTGTCCTCAATGCTTGAGTAGTTATGGATGCTTCTGTATAAAATTCTCATCCTCCCATGTGGAATCTGGAATCTTTAGCGGATAAGTTCTTCCACTTGATGAGATACTCCAAAATTGATCAATTTCGTAGCTGTCGAGTTCTTGTTTCTGTGACTGCTTCCGGTTCCAATATAATTTTTCCTTCGTCATCAAGTTCTAGCAATATTGTTTGAATTGGGAGCTTGTCACCAATAACCTTCTTTAAACATGAAACATGGAAAACTGGATGCACTCGAGAAGTTGCAGGAAGCTCCAATTTGTATTCCATAGTACCAATCTTTCGCAACACCTTGTACAGACCATAATATTTTGGTGATAATTTATTATCCTTCTTAGCTTTCTTGAGGGACATTTTTTTATATGATTATAACCATAGGAATACCCAATCACCTACATCAAAACTTCTTTCACTGCAATCTTGATCTACCTATTGTTTCATTCTATTCTGCGCCAACACAAGGTTATTCTTTAAGAGTTGGAGGACTTGTTGTTGATTCTCGATGTGATGTTCCACTGCTTGAACCTTAGAATTTTCTCTTAAATATGATGTGATGGATGGTGTTTGATATCCATAAAGTGCCATAAATGGGGTCATTTTTATTGCTGTATGGAAGGAAGTGTTATACCACCATTCAACCAGAGGCAACCATTTGACCCATTGTCTCTGTTTATCAGATACAAAGCAACGAAGATATCCTTCCAAACATTTGTTTACTATCTCAGTTTTCCCATCAGATTGAGGATGACAAGATGAGCTATGAGCTAACTAAGTACCAAGACAAGAAAATAATTCTATCCAAAATTTCCAGTGAAAATGGGATCTCTGTCACTTATAATAATCTTTGGGTTTCCATGTAGCT
>APFE031247237.1:44969-69532 GCA_000404065.3 Pinus taeda | reverse complement strand
TGATGGTTTGAGGAGTGGTAATTCCCACCAATGCATTACAAGATATGGTCAGATTCATTTCTTCTTTATCTAGGATTTTTTCTTGGAGTATATCCTCTTCTTTTGAGCTTTCTTGCTCCTTGTCTTCTTCCTCTTCACAATCTAAGTAGAATACTTTCTTCTCAGCACACTTATGACCTTTAGTGTATTTGCTATCAGAATTGTAACAAATCCCTTTTGCTGTTTTTTCTTCCAATTGTTGTGGTGTCAACCTTATAGGTTGTGGAAGACTAGGGGTGACAACACTTCCATCTTTATAGTTGTGAGTGGTATGCTTCTTGGTTGCCATAATTTTGCTTTCCATTTTTCTTGCTAACCTGAATGCCTTCTCTAACGAATCGGGTTCCCAAAGGTGAAAATCATGTTGGATATATCATTTAAAGTCCCTATGAACAAATCAATCCTATGCTCCTATGGAATATTTTTTACCCTTATATTCAATTTTTGGAACTCCTTAATGTGCTCCATTATTGAACCCTTTTGTTTGAGATTTATCAATTGGCTAAAAAAAGTGTTGCTTTTTGTATCCTCATAATGTGCTATCAATTCTTCCGTAAAAATTGCCCAAGTGATAAATTGTTTATGAGTGCAAAGCCATTGATACCATACAAACTGATTTGGTTCCAAATATAAAGTTGCCATACGTACCTTTTGTGTGTTTTGCACATTATTGAGATCAAAAATTTGCTCCATCTGTAATATCCATGTTGTGGGATCCTTGCCATCAAACTTCCTCATATCAATTTTTGGAATATGGTGGGTCTTCGATCCAACAATAGATTCTATGAAATCATGATTAACATTTCTTTTGTTTGCACCATGAGTTTCCTTTACTACCCTTTCACCATTAGTAAGTATTTCTTGTAGAAAATTTGTCAAATCTATCTTCAAATTTGGCATGTCTGTCTTCAAATCTATCTTCGAATCATCCATCTTAGCTTCCATGCCATTCATATTAGCTTCCATACTCTTTATCTTAGATTCCACACCATTTATCTTAGCTTCTGTTAGCTTTTGTGAGAGTGGCATTTGTTGCACTTGGTCTTGTAATTTTGATATATCATGTAGTATTTCTTCCTCTTCTTCATGAGTCATGCTAGAGCTTTCAAGTTGCTTACAAGGTGTTTGAATTTTCTTTCCTCGGGGCATCAGTTACCAATAACAATGGTCTACTATGCCCTTTGAATTCCTTCAAAATAATTTTTCAAACCAAGCTTAAGCAAAAATTTAAAAAAATCTACACAACGTTTTTCACTTTGTAGGAGCTCGATATTACCTCTGATGTATCTCTGTAATTTCGGATCATCTAGTTCTAAAATTGTGATCTATAGTAGCCCTCTGTGTCCTCTTTCCAGTTCCACTAGTCTGATCCAAATTGGATTCTCCAAGGAATAGGTATGCCAAATCTCCCACAGTGACCTGATTATAGACTAGTTGAGTAGAACGAACTTGTACGACATGCCACGTGTCCCTGTTTCGACCTTTGGCTTTGAAAATATACAAGAAACTATAGTTGGTCCACTTTCTGTACCTTCTTATGAAATTTGAATCCGATGCTAAGAGAGAAAGTTATGATGATTTTCCCCAAGTCACCTGCTTGGAATGTAATTCAGGAGTTTGCAAAAAGACCAACTTCCTCAAATCATATCTCCACAAATATAGTGTGAAAAGCTCTGAAATTTGGATTCGAGGTTCAATGTGATTTCATCTCAAATGGGTTTTTTTTTTCTTCTGAAACGTCACAGAAAAAAAGCTATAGCGAGAATTCCATGATGACCTATTAGGAGCAACAAAACCCTAGAATCCAAAGCTTTGATACCAAATTTTATGAAACTAGCTCACAAAAAGATAGAAAAGATAGATCAACGCCTTAGAATTCAGCCTCTTTGAGGGGGAAACTTCCTTTACATTACACAAATGAATGATTCTTTGATGATTCAAATGACAAAACCTCCTTTCTATATAAAGGAGTGTAAGGAGTCACAATATAACCCAGTCGACCTAACAATAATAATATAAAGGCACAAAAATAACAATAGAGGGATTCTATGGGGCACAGTAATAACAATATGGGGACAATAGGGGCACAACAATATTAATAAGGGATACAACTACAATAGTAATGGGGTAATCACTAGTATTATAGGGACCTAACAGTCATAATATAATCTCTTACAATGTTAAATTATATTTATGTGAAATTTTGAGTAAGAGAATATCGTGATTAAGCATTCTAGTTATTGTTTACTAATTTTGTTATTAATAATAGAATTCAAACTGCGCAACGCTTTAATGTGTAACTTTTTAATATTCGCTAATTGGTACTCCAAAATGCTGCTATGTGCGGATGGGTAACATATACAAAAGTGTAAAAGACAATGAACGAAGATTCTGGTGGACATATTGCTTTGTACACATCCCTTTACTCTACCATAACGGAGATATGCATTATTTCATATTAAAATATTACCAATACTATATAATAACATCCAAAAGTGTGGAACATCGTTGAACACTATTGTGCGGAGTGAGGAATCTATGTGGAATTAACTCTCCTCTGCATTTGCATTACCATTTCATAGGAAGTTCATGGTGAAATATTTAGGCTCGGGAGTAATTGGAAATTATCTTTTAGCAAATTTCTCATGTAATAGTGATTGGATATTCATATTCTCTGTTCATGGAATGAAAACCAATGATTTTTTTGTTCAAAGGCCCTCTGATGCGGGTTATCTGTTAAAGGCCCTAAATCACATGTTGAGTGTTGAAACAAGGATAACAACATTTTTTTTATACAGGTTTAATGATCATCAATCATTTCATCCTATTTATGATTCTATAAGGAAGGATGGCTCACCTGAAGAAACTATTTACCCACCCACGCCAATTCCTTTTGTAGATGGATGCAGCATGATCATTGAATCATTACTGAGAAATAATTAAACAAGATGTAGAATTAGAAATCCTTCACAAGCTCTTGTTCCCCTTCATGGTGAAATATTAAGACTCGAGAGAAATGGGTAACTATCCTTTAGAAAATTCTGCGTGGAATATTGTGGATGGATGCAATGTGATGATTGAATAATTGCAAATAAATCGTTAAATAAGATGCAATGTAGCTCTAGCTAAGGATAAGGAATTGATTGATGAAAGTTTTGTGGACTAAGAAATTCCTTCACACATTTGATTTCTCGAACGGTATCCAAATAATGCAGATGATATTTCATTGTGCAAAGTTTTCTCGGCACTTTGCACAACCTTTCATAAATTACTTAGCTTCATTGGCTAATTTTGTGTTGTGTGAAGATCTTTTAATATACAAAGAGTTTTCACTGTGCAAAGAGCTCTGTGTGGAGAGCTTTCATTGTGCGGTGAGTTATGTGTAAATATATTTCACTATGCGAAGAGATTTCACCATGCAGAGAGCTTTCACTATGCAAAGAGCTTTCAGTGTGTGGAGAGATTTCATTGTGCAAAAATTTTTCATTAAGTGGATTACACAACCTTTAATCAATTAATTAGCAGTAGTGATTTGTTCAAAGAGCTTTCGTTGTGCAGAGAGTTTTGTGTGGAGAGATTTCATAAACAATAAACCAAGATTATACCACACATATTGCTTTCCGCACATCCCTTTATTCTACCATAAAAGAGATATGCATTATCTAGTATTAACATATTACCAATACTATAAATAACAAGTGAAAATGTGGAACATCACCACACTATTATGTGGAGTGTAGAACCTATGCATAATTAGCGCTCCTTCACATCTACATTGCCATTTCACGGGAAGTTCATGGTGGAATATATAGACTGGGGAGACATGAGACATTATTGTTTAGTAAATCGCACATAGAATATTATAGATGGATGCAACATGATCATTTAGTCATTAGTGAGAAATTGTTAAACAGTATGCAAAATTTGATCTCCTGTGCAAGCTCTTCTCTGCATTCATGGTGAAATATTTAGACTAGAGAGAGATGGATAACTATCACTTAGAAAATTACATGCGGAATATTGTGGATGGATGCAACTCTAGCTTAGAAAATGGAATTGATTATTGAAAGTTTTTCTAATGTTGAAATATTTAGACTAGAGAGATATGGGTAACTATCACTTAGAAAATTACATGTGGAATATTATGGATGGATGCAACTCTAGCTTAGAAAATGGAATTGATTATTCAAAGTTTTTCTAACTAAGAAATTACAACGACATGTAAATCATGGAGGGCCATTTGGGATGAGATTTCATTATGAGGATATTTTTTGCACCCCACACAATTTTTAATCAGTTAATTGGCCTCATTGGTTAATTATCTATTATGTGAAGAGTTTTCACTATATAGGGAACTTTCACTCTGCAGAGAGCTTTATGATGAGAGTTTTCATTATGTAGAGCATTTTGTGTGAAGAGATTTCACTATGCAAAGAGCTTTCATTGTGTAGAGAGTTTTGTGCATAAAGATTTCATTGTATGAAGTACAAAATCTTTAATCAATTAATTAGTGATAGATCTTTATATGGAGTTCTTTCATTGTGCAGAGAGTTTTGTGTGAAGAGCTTTCACTATAAGAGGAGTTTTGTGCAAAGTTTTCTCTGTACTCCACACAATATAAGCAAATAATTAGCAATAGAGGCAAGGACTATGTTGCATTGCAGTTATTACCCGTGTTACTAAATAAATAAAACATCTTAGGTAATGCTTGAACCACTTGGGTTTTGTTTCTTAATTTTTTTTTACAACATGCAATAGAAGTATAACAATTGTGTAATTTAAAATTACACTAATTTAATATGAGGAGCAATGCTAGTCAACATTAATTTAAAATTGGAAAATGATTGTCACAACATGCACTAAAAGTATAACAATTGTAAAATAAAAGGAAGAGTTTAATATGAGATAAAAAAAATTGCATTAAAACTTACCATTGCAATGATCACATTGATTAGAGATCAAATGTATCCCCCACATATTTTAAGTTACCACTTATACATGAAATCTTTTCTTAAGAGTTTTTTTTGAAATGTTTAGTTTTCTTTATGATTAAAAAAAACAAACAAATCTTTTTAAAAAATAAGCAATATGGTTTTATAATAAATATCTCATTGTGAATAATATTATATGTTAATATATATTTCATTCTTCATTTATAATAAAAACATAAATATGAAAAATTTCAAAGGTGAAAAATTATTTTGAATTATAAAAAAATGAGGAATTTTAAAGTCCTTAATATGTAAAAATTTTAAAAATGTCTTATGATTTTCATTTTTAATCATTTTAAATATTTAAATTTTTATTGATTTTATATTTTTTATAAATATTGGGTAATTTTTAAGGTATATTTATCATATATAAAAAAATTTAGGTAAATGGATTTTACAAAAATCAAAATTAATAAATGCTTTTTGAAATTCATGGAAAATTAATCTCTTTGCCAAATTTAACCCCCAAATAATTTTGTGTCTAAGTTGATATGGATATTTAGATTAATTTTATGTCTTGATAAATAGAGAATAAAAAATAAATAAACAATAACAATGAGAAATACCTTTATTTTATTTATTTTTACATATTTCTTCGAATTGCACATTTGAGTTTATAGTTTACACAATATTTTCAAGATGGTGAACTTATGTATGTATATTTATTTATATGAAATAGATATGCATTGAAAAACAATTATTTTAATAATATTGAAAAATAAATATGTATTTTTCAAAGTTAAATATTATAACTTATATTGGTGAATGCTACAATTAGCAATTGCCGTAACGAATAAATTCACGAGATGTTGCAAAGGAAGTAAGGCATAAATTCGAGAATAATTGTGACATATAGAAGATCACCGAATACAAAATTTAGTAAACAAAATTCCATTCAAAGCTAGAAGATAAAGAACAATCACTTACATCATACCAAATTTACAGATTCTATAACCTTTTCAACACAGATTGTCTCTCAATCTTCAAATACGCTCTTTCAACTTCAAATAGCAAATCTTTGATAAAAAAATATGGTCTTTTTCATTATTGAACTATCTCACTAGATCAAAAGCTTGCAGTCTTTTACCACTTTCTCTTAAGGTGATTGGATTTTCCTTTGCTTTTCCTTGCTAAACTTCTTTTGGGCATTTGGACTAGTTTGTGACATAGGAGGTTTATTCAAAGATTTTTCCCAAAATGACAAATTCAAAATTTACCATTAGATGAGCTAGTTTAAAGGAGAGCTATGAAATAAATATATCAATAAAGCTAGTCATGAAGATAGAAACTTTGTATTATTAATAGGAGAGAAGTGGATCTTTTGTTGAGAATTGATTAAATAATTCTTTTAGCTCACATAACAACCTTAATTCATATTCAGAGGTCCATGGCGAACTCTTGTTAGTGATGAACCTAGGTATTGCAACAAGAATGCTGCAACTCCCAGGGCTACCAGCTTTACTTATCAACCCAAGGTTCTTACAAACTTGGAGGTGACAGTGCTATATGCGCAAGTAAAAGTGAAGGTACTGCATGTTGTCATTGTTCATCTGGAAAGAGACCTAAGGGATTCCAAGCCAGACTTCTATAGTGTCAGAAAAAGCTTTATTTTGATGGAAGAGGAGAAAATCTATTCTAAGGGAGAGCTATTCTACTGCAGTAATGAAGAAATCAACATGTAATGCTTAAATCACACCATACCCTAGCTAACCAGTTAAATAACTATGCCTAAATAGAATTTGTACATCAACACTAACCTAATGCTAATTATCTAAGTTGCAGAAGTAAATAGCATCAAATCTAGACTAAGGTGTAAGCAAAGAACTAAACTACATGGCTTTCAAGCAGAAGAGCAGTTGGAGGACGAAATCAGTGAAAGGAGGACGTGAGGGAGTAACAGTGCATAAGAACTGTTGGATCAGTTAGGTGAAAGGCAAATGAACGATGAAGATTAGATCATAGGAGGTTACGTAGATAAATGGCCGAATAGGGTTAACTAAGAGGATGAACGGTGGAGATCTTATCGCGAAGGCTTAGGAGAACAAATGGATGAACGGGGTTAATGAATAGGATGAATGGCCAAGATCTAATCATGAGGGTGAAGTCAAGATATGGATGAATGAGGCTATCAGGAGCAATGAACGGGTGAGATCTGATCGCGTAGGTGAAGTCAAGAGATGGACAAATGAGGTTAATAGGAGCGATCAATGGCTGAGATCTAATCGCACGGGTGAAGTCAAGAGATGGACGGATGAGGTTAATAGGAGTGATGAACGGCTGAGATCTGATCGCACGGGTGAAGTCAAGAGATGAACGGCGGAGATCGCATCGTGGGAAAAAGAAACATGTGGAAATGATGGAGGGGGTTTCTAAGGCGGCAAGTAGTTTCTTACGCGCCCTTCAAGCGGTAAGCAGTATTTGGAAATTTCACGTGATTAGCCTTACTATGTGACATGTAGCACGAGAAAACCACTTTTCTCGCATGCTCTCAGGAAGATAATGTTCATACACTAATCCACATGAGATTACGCGATAGTCGTTGAATTAGGCAGGGCTGACCAACGGTGGAGATCGGGCAAGCTAGTTGGCGATCAGGTGAAGTGACAACCATAGGATCAGGCAAGGCAGATCGATAGTGGGGGTTTAAAGTGCCTTAAAGGTGTGGAGGTGACGTGATAGCCGTCGGATCAGGCGAGGCAGATTGACGGTGGGGACTTAAAGCTCATAAAGCAAGTGGTGGAATCCATGCGAGGCAACAGTTAGAGAAAATAATGAATCAAATGGTGTTTGTGAAGGTTTGTTGGTGATCAGACGGTGAGGAAGCGATGCATGAGGAACGTGTTGAAGGCGGTTTTAAATAAAAACAACAGAAAAAACCAGTGCAGGTGAACAAATAACTACATCAAACAGCGAACTCCGTAGCTCATGCGAGAACCAGAAACTATGTTTTTGGGGTTGCTAAAGGGTCTCTTCCTCAAGTCACAGTCTCAGAGGGAGGAGATCAGGCAAAGACACCTGCACACAACCTAATAGTGATCTTTTTCCTCTAACTAACCTGTGAACTGAAAGAAGGTACAAATGGAAGTAAACTGAAGCAAATGCAGCTACTGAAGCAAATGAACAGGAAAACCATGAATAATCTACGCTATATTATTGTAATGAAAGTGTAACTACTTAAGCAAATAAACAGTGAAAACCATAAGGTTACTTAAGCAAATAAACAGAAACACATGAAATTACTTAAGCAAATAAATAGAACAGAACTATATGCTAGCATACATATACAATAAAGAGGAGTTGTGGCTGCTTGGGTCAGGCCCTAACCCAACAGCTTCAGCCCTCGGAGTTAGCTCAGAGCTGGCTTAAACAAAACTCATTCTTATTATTAAAACCATGGATTCCAGAACAAACTGTCACAAGTCTTTGCAGCTTGGAAATAAAACAGAGTTTTACAATAGAATTCTGAATCATAGTGAGGTCCTAAGCCTCTTTATTTATACATTGGAATTCTATCACAACTTCCTTCCCATTAGGGAGGCTTGGCCTCTAACTCGAGAAAAACTGGTTTGTGTCACTTTCACTTGCTTGGTTGTCTTCTAGTCTTCAAAGTGACGACTGTTTTCACTCCGAGATGATGGTGGAATATTCGAATGGTGGGGTAGTAAATGAGGAGGATTTACCTCCTATAGTTACTCTCCCATGTCCCATTCGCATTTTTACCAAGGTCTTTGCCATAGTTCTTTTCTTTTATCCTTTATACTTGCATTTTTCCTTGCTTTTATCATTTATTCCTACATTACATGCACATTAGACCACAAAGCCAAATATCCAACTCTAACTCATTTCATAAACAAAATATAATCAAAAGTATGCAATAAGTTGTGAGAATAGTTGGTTTGACTAAACTAGGAGGTGAATTAAAGCCAATTAAGTCCCATATAATTGCTCAATTATGAGGATCATCATCACCCCCCTACTAAAAGTGTTGCTCATCCTTTGAGAAACTTAGTCAATGTCCATGTCCTTCATGGCTCTGGTAGCCTCTCTGACATCCAATTCTTTTGTTGTGGTCTCTTCTTCTGGTTTATAGAAGCCCACGTTCCTTTCTACTTCTTCCCACTGCCTCTTTTCCTCTTCCTATTTTCTCCCTTCTAGCATCCCTAGGAGTAGTGGTGGACTGAGTTTTAGGTCTATCCAGTTGACCTTCAACCTTTGCATTGATTGCTTATACACAGGTGTCCTGTTGAGTGCCTCTCTCAACCTTTGAGGGGAGTGATATTCTCTAGTATTCAAGCTGTGTGGCAATGTTTTCCATCTCCTTTAGCAGACATGTATATTATCATCTCTTAGTAGCCTAAAAATATCCTGAAAATGTGAAATTTCTTGCTCTTGGGAAGCAATATATCTAGGTGCTAGCTGAGGATTATTTACAATTAGATTATGGGTGCTAATTAGGGCCACGGGATTTGATCGTTCAGCTCTGATGAAAAAAGGTTCATTTTGCTCACTGGCCAATATTCTTTTTGTATCTGCAGCCCTTGACTTCTCATGGTCCATCCATGATCCCAAAACCATGAATTATAGACCTCCCAGCTCTGTATTAGGATCCCAAATATTCATGTCTGTGAGAGCCATGTTGTGTAAGTAAAACTCAGCCATTTTGGCCCTATCCTCTACTACACTTTGATTGAAAAGATCAATAAACTGTCTATAGTCCTGAAATGGCATGGTGCTCCTTTGTGCTAGTGCTTTAATCTAAAATTGCAGCCATTATTATCTGAGGTAAAGAGCATAGGATTGAGTCGGCGTCCTACGCTGGATGGCCTCCAAGGAGAGGCTGGCCATACATGTTAGTTGGTTTTCCTTTTCCTACAGCTGTCTTCTCTGTTTTTTTTATCTTCTTCCTTTTTTTGTTCTTTCTCATCTCCATCAGTTTCATCCTCTATTTCAGCATTATCCTCCTTGTGTTCTATTTCAGCATCATCCTCCTTGTGTTTTAGCATGTTCCTCTGTATTAGTTTCTTCTTTATTCATCTCATCCCATCTAGCTCTGTATCTTCTTCTTGTTTTCCCTCCTCCTTACTGATGGAAGGACTAACATCATAGGTGAGGCTTTTGATTTCATCCTCTGCTGGTAAGTCTCTGAAGACTGATCATGTTATGGGGACCTTGAGGCTTTGGAGGGCATCCTTAATGAGGATCCTAATCAACCCATGGTGAACTAACTGATGGGAATTTCCTTCCTTTAGTTTGCTACTGGAATCTATGAGTGATTGCATCAAGAAATAGGGTATGTTGAGTCTTTGGTGAACTGGTGTTTCTACCCCAAATCTTAATTCTTCAAGCGTTTTCAAATGGTTGCCATAACAACACTATATCTATGGACTCTTGCATTTTCTTTTGACTTATTAAAGAATTTCCTTTTTGCCACCTTTTCACTTATGAACCAAATACCTCTTAACCTTTATAAATTTTGAGCAAATGATGCATATGAGTGATTGAGTGGGATACTTACTTGTGGTCTTGATGCCATGCTGCAATTGTCAAAGATCAGAGGTGCTACTGATGGTCATTCTTTTTCCTCCTATGTTGATTGATGATGGTTTATTAGCTTTTCCAGGTGTTTGTGACTGAAGATCTGATGTTACTGTTGCTGATGTGGAGCTGCTGGATCACCACTTGGCAATGTTTGGTGTCTTCCTTAGAATTTCTTGATCATGTTGCTGGATGGTGTTGTGAGGATGTTGTAATCAATGGACAAAGGGAGTAGGAGTGTATGTGGATGCAAGGATGATGGTAATGGTTGAGGTGATTCTATTAGAAAACACAATCTTCACCTGAATTGAAGCAATGAAGTGAAAAGCAATGGGATTGATGGAGGGATGCATGGTAAGGAGTGGAGGAGATAAATATATGTGAGGCAGGCTTCCCATTGGATATTTTCTTTGCTCCTTGCTTGTCTTTCTCACCCACCTGCAAATAACAATTATGTTTTTTCTTTTATTATTATTATTATTACTATATATATATATATATATATATTATATATATATATTGTATAACACCTAGGCTACCTCATAGAGGTTTTCACCCAGGTATCTTCTTACTCTTTTTCATTTTTTCTTATCCTTGGGATGCCTCATGAGGCTTCCAACCCAAAGATGGGACTCAGGCGCCTCATAGGGGTTTTCACCTCAATCCTTATTCGTTTTTTCCTTTTTTTAGTGACCTGATGAGGGAGGAGCTAGAACTTGCTCTACCATCATCACTGTATTATTGATACTATAAATGAACTCTTGTTTTGATAAAGGCCTCTTGTACATTTTTAATCGGTGTCCATTAACTAGCAATGGAATGGCTTCTTCATCAATAGTTATGATTTTCACTAAACCATTGTCATGGCATCTTTCCACCACATAAGGATCCTGTCCTTAGAATGTGCTTGAAGTATCTAAACTTGGAATCATATAACAATGCCGAGTGTTCCTCTTGAAATTGCTTCTCCTTGATGTGCTTGTCATGCCAGATCTTCCTCTCAAGCTGAACTATCTCTGTATGTAGGAGGGCTTGCATTCTGAATTCATCCAAGCCATTCAAATGTAACAATCTTTCTTTACGTGCATGGATGAGATCCAAATCTAGTTGGGTTGCCCTCCTCAATGTGTTATACTCAAACTCAATGGACAACAAAGCCTTTTTCCCATAGATCAGCTCATAGGGTGTAAATCTAGTGGTGGTCTTCCATGTGGTATTATAGACCCAGGTGGCCTCAACTGGTCTCTCTGCCCAGTCCTTTCTTCTGTTGCTCACTACCTTGGTAAGGATGTTGTCCAGTGCCCTATTGGTCACCTCCACTTGCCCATTAGCTTGTCGATGATAGGAAGTGGAGGTCCTATGCTTGATTTTGTGATGGCTGAGCAATTCTTCAATCATGCTAGAGGTAAATTGGTTGCCTTGGTCTGTGACTAGCTCTCTAGGGTACCCAAATTTGTAGAATATATTCTCCCTTAGGAACTCAGCCACCTTCTCTTCTATTGCTTCCTTAATTTCCTTAGTTTCAACCCACTTAGTCAAATAATCAGTGCACACAATGATGTGTTGCTTTTGCTTTGAAGGAGGGTTGATAGGCCCAATGAGGTCCATGCCCCACTTGTCAAATTGTTCGAAAGTCACTTCATATAGTAGGGGAATTTCATCTCTTGGATTAGGCTTTCCCATCCTCTGGCACCGATCACACTGACTAATATACTTTGTCACATCTTGATGAAGAGTAGGCCAATAATAGCCTGCTTGCAACACTTTGAATGTTGTCCTCCTTGCTACAAAGTGACCTCCACAAGGCCCATCATGACACGTTAGAATGATGTCAAATACTTCCTCTTCCCTTACACACCTTCTTAAGATTTGATCTGGGCTAAGTTTGAACAGATTGCCCCCAATCCACGTGAAGGGGGCACTCTTTCTGACTATATTTCTCTTTTCTTTGGAAGGAAAGTTTCGTGGGCACTGTGATGATACCAGATAGTTTACTATATCAAAAAACCATGGGGAGAGAACTAAAATAACAAACAAATTCTCATCGAGTAAATGGTCATCCACCATTCCTTCTTCACCTGCAGGTAGATTCATCCTAGATAGAAAGTCAACGAGAACATTTTATTTACCAAGATTATCAACAATAGTTAGATCAAACTGCTGTAATAAAAGCAACCATCTTATGATTCTAGCATTCACATCTGGTTTATTCATTAAATATTTGATTGCAGCATGATCAATATGCACAAATGTTTGATAGCCTCTAATGTAATACCTAAATTTGTTCAATGAGAGCACAATAGCTAGGAGTTCCTTTTTGGTCATAGTAAAGTTTAGCTCAACCTTTGATAGGTTCTTACTGATAAAATAAGTGGCATAGGGAAATTTCTCCTCTTCCTAACCTAAAGCTGCTCCTATGGCTTTGTGTGAGGCATCGACATGAATATGAAAAGGGAGGGCCCAAGGGAGGGCCCCGTTTGGACCTCTAAGGATTGGTGTAGTGGTTAACTTACCCTTTAGAATGTCTAAGGCCTCTTGATAGCTCTTTCACCATATAAACTCAAAGTCTTTAGCCAACAACCCGAACAAAGGAGAGGCCAACTTGCTGAAGTCCTTTATGAACTTTAGGTACCATCCAGCTAACCCTAAGAAACTCCTTACATTTATCTGCTTTTGTGGAGGTGGGACATTTTGGATGATTGCTATTTTGTTTGGGTCCACCTACAATCCTTGCTGAGATATTGAATGACCTAGTACAGTCCGTTCAGTCATTAAGGATTCACATTTTTCTGGACTAAGAGATAGGTTCATTTCAATGCATTTGTGGAATACTTTTCCTAGGTTAGTTAGGGCTTCTTGGAAATCATAGCCATAAAGTGTAAAATCATCCATATAGATTTCTAATGCATCATGTACTAATTCAGCAAAACTACTCAAGACTGCTCTCTGGAAAGTCGCAAGAGCATTGCATAGGCCAAAAGGAAGGACCCTATAAGCAAAAGTACCCCAAGGACTGGTGAATGTGGTCTTATCTTGGTCTTTTGGGTAGATTTGGATTTGGTTGTACCCACTAAATCCATTTAGGAAAGAAAAGAACTTCTTCCCTGCCAGGCCATCTAGCACTTGGTCAATGAAGGGTAGGGGAAAATGATCCTTCTTCGTGGCTTCGTTCAATTCCCTATAATCAACACAAATCCTCCACTTACCATTTTTCTTAGGAACTAACACTAAAGGAGAGACCCACTCACTATCTAAGATAGGGTAAATCAATCCTACATCTAGTAGTTTTTTCAGTTCTTCTTTGACTATGTCTTTAAGTGCTAGATTCATCCTCTTTTGTGGTTTCTTGACTGGCTTGCAACCTTCTTTGATGTATATGTGGTGAGTACACACTGAGGGGTGTACTCCCTTCATTTCCTTGGAATTCCAAGCGAAGGCTTCTAGGTGTTCTCTCAACATGTTGCATAGCTTTTCCTCTTCTAAAGTAGAAAGAGATGGGTTAAATTTCAAAGTTCTCTCTGGGAAAAATTATATGGTTTTGACATAGAGTGGGCTAGAATTGGCCAAGCTTAAGTTAATGGGATGATTGCTCTAAGATTCCCTTACCTCTTCTTGTAATGGTAATGAACTAGGAGTTGGACTTTGGAGGAGGTATTTAATTAAGTCATCTTCATCTTGATGTCCTCCTCCTATGATTGCTTCCAAAGTATAAAGTTGGGCAGAATAACCCTCATATTCTTCCTCCTCCTCCAACCAGAAAGGTAAATCATGCTATAGGGTAGGTTGAGCAGGAGGGTATAGGACTAACTCTTTGGACATATGCCCATTCTTGATGGTCATATTCCCAGCTCTGCAGCTAATGTAAGCATCAGTTGTGGTTAACCATGGCCTCCCAAGGATGAGAGGGTAACCAGTATGCTTAGCCTTAGGCTGGAGAACTAGGAAATCTGCAGGGTACTCCTAGGAATCAATGAAGACCATCACATCCTCCATAATTCCCTCAGTGGTGACTGTGGAACGGTCTGTAAGTTGCAGAGCTGTTGTGGTATTTCTCAATGACCCTTGGAGGTTGATTTTGAGCATGGTGTCCTTAGTCATCACATTAATGGCAGCCCCAAGATCAATCAAAGTGTGTGGGACAATGGTGTCATTGATGTGCACATCTACTACAGGGCTTCCAGGGTCCAAATATTTTGGACAGATTACCTACCCCAACATTAAGTGAGACAACTACCCAATGACATTAATGGTAGGGGCATACATTTTTCTTCTTCCTGGATTCTTGAAGCACTTCTCCTTAATCAAATTATTGTAAACGGGAACATCTTTGATTGCTTGGAGAAGGGGAATCTTTACACATATATTTTTCAATTCTCCTAGAAGTTCAATTTCTTCTGGGGTAGGCTAGTGTGGTTGGGTTAATCTCTCATGAAAGGGTGGATTTGCTTTAAGGTTTCTTTCCTCTCTTTCTTCCTCAACCTCCCTAAGTGGAGAGGGAGGTTGGTTATCTGGGAGAATCCTCCCAAATCTTAGGTTGATCTCCTGGATTTCTACAAAATAACTTGGGTATAATGTCTCTCCACTATATGCTTGTTGAGCTTGCCTATTGTTTGGGTTTGGATTTGGCTAGGCAGGAACCTGGGGTTGCTTAGGTGGAGTAGAGTGTAGGAGTTGTGGTTGGGTAGGCAGTGGAGGCAATAGGGATGGAACATTGTTGAACTGGGGCCTCCACCCCTGGTGTGGGGTATTTCACTGATGTTTTGGCTGGACATAATGTTGAAATGACTTGATGGCTGGCTAGGATTGATAATAAGATGCATATGACCAACTTAGGAGGCGGTGTAGACCAAGAAGGATGAGCAAGGGGTCCCCAAGAATGTATATCTATGTTTTGATTTGGGTTGTAATATGCATGGGATGACCCTTGCATACTGTGTTGGTATGGTCTAGGCCCAAGAGGTCTCCTTTGGTTGATGTAGCAAAGCTACTCAGTGACCCCTTCAGCTCCTTGATATACAACTTTGAGTCCAGATAAAGAAGGGGCACTTGTCTGTGGAGTGGTTTTATTCACAGACTGAGCAAATATTAATAGAGTTCAATGGACATTCGTTCCTAGGATGCCTCCTGGTGCATCTAGGACAAAAGATGACCAAGGCTCTCTTTGATTCCTCTTGCTTCCTTTTGATGTTCATGGTGTCCAATTGCAAGGCAAGGGTTTGAAACATATCACTTTTGAAATCTTCTAGCATATTTCCAATTTCACCCTTGATGGATAAGTTGGAGAATGATGTACTGGCCATAGGTTGACTACCCCTACCCTTTTTCCTGGTTGACCTAGAATGGTTTATAAAGACAGTCTTGATATCCTCATAGGGTAATTAGTAGAAATATCCTCCTGGTATCATATGTAAGGTATCCAAAGCTCATCCCTTACTCCTCTAAGTAGGACTAGCTTTAGTGACTCAGGGTCAAGTGTGCACCTGGCCCTTTTGTAACTAAGCTGGAACCTTTCTTCGTAGTCTTCCAAGGATTCATATTGGCCTATGGTCATTCTAAAAATCTCTTCTTTGGTGTCCTTTGACCTACAGTAGTCCTTATATTTGTTGTTAAAATTATACTGCATCTGAGACCAAGTTGTGATGCTATCTCCAGGTAAACCCATGAAGCAGCGCAATGCTGCATCCTTGAGAGTAGATGGAAACAATTTCAACTTTTTCTCATCATCTGTATATTCATAGGTTCGGAATATAATAAAACAATCAAATAGGAAATGTCAGGGTCCTCTGTGGTCAGGCCATGGAAATGAGGTAGTGTAGAGGGGCTTATATTCTTCATCTTAGTGTCCCCATTGGTTTCCCTGATGGGGAAGGCACTCTCAATTCTCTCTATATCACCCCTGTCATTTTGTTTTCCAGCCATTTTGTTCTCTCAATTCTTCTTCTTCCCTTGCAAGTTCTGCAAATATGTAGGGTTGCTCACCTAAATGTTCCTCCACTTCATAGTCACTGAAAAAGAGAGAAGGTTGACTGTTGGATGTAGTGGGGGTATTTGTCAAGAATTTACCTAAATTGTCCCTATTCCTACGAGGCATGAAAGGAAATTTTTTTGGGTTGGTTTTTGTAAGATTTTGTTAAAGCTAGAAAGTACTTGTAGAATGGAAAGGAAAGCAGATAATGACAACTGAAAGAAAGAAAGAAACTAGATTACTTTTGTAGAAATAAACTAATGGAATAAAATTGAAGACTAGAAGTAGAAGAAAAGAAAGTTGGAGACAAGGAAATAGAAGAAATCAGTAATTACATCTACTTAGAATCCTCCCCGACAACGATGCCAACAAGTGATGAGCCTAAGTATTGCAACAAGAATGTTGCAACTCTGAGGGCTACCAACTTTACTGATCAACCCGAGGTTCATACAAACATGGAGGTGACAGTGCTATATGCACAAGTAAAAGTGAAGGTACTACATGTTGTCACTGTTCATCTGGCAAGAGACCCAAGGGGCTCCAATCCAGACTTCTATAGGGTCAAAAGAAGCTTGATTTTGATGGAAGAAGAGAAAATCTATCCTAAGGGAGAGCTATTCTACTACAGTAATGAAGAAAATAACATGTAATGCTTAAATCACACCAAACCCTAGCTAACGAGTTAAACAACTATGCTTAAACAGAATTTCTAAATCAACAATAGCCTAATGCTAATTATATAAGTTGCAGAAGTAAAGAGCATCAAAACTAGACTAAGGTGTAAGCAAAGAACTAAACTACTCGGATTTCAAGCGGAGCATTCGGAGGACGAAATCAGTGAAAGGAGGACGTGAGGGAGCAACAGTGCATAAGAACCATTGGATCAGTCTAGTGAAAGGCAAATGAACGGTGGAGATCGGATCACAGGAGGTTACGTAGATAGATGGGCGAACAGGGTTATCTAACAGGATGAACGGTGGAGATCTTATCACAAAGGCTTAAGAGAAAAAATGGATGAACGAGGTTAATGAACAGGATGAATGGCCAAGATCTAATCACGTGAGTGAAGTCAAGAGATGGATGGATGAGGCTAACAAGAGCGATGAATGGCTGACATCTGATTACGTAGGTGAAGTCAAGAGATGGATGGACGAGTTTAGCAACAACGATGAATGGCTGAGATCTGATCACGCGGGTGAAGTCAAGAGATGGACGGACGAAGTTAACAGGAGCGATGAACGGCTGAGACCTGATCGCGCAGGTGAAGTCAAGAGACGGACAACGGAGATTGTATCGTGGGAAAAAGAAACGTGCAGAAATGATGGAGCAGGCTTCTAAGGTAGTAACTAGTTTCTCGCGCGCCCTTCAGGTGGTAAGAAGTATTTGGAAATCTCATGCGATTAACCTTACTGCGCAACACGTAGCACGAGAAAACCACTTTTATCGCGTGCTCTCTGGGGGTTAATGTTCGTGCACTAATCCACATGAGATTGCATGATAGTCATTGGATCAGATGGGGTTGATCAATGGTGGAGATTGGGCAAGCTAGTTGTCGATTGGGTGAAGTGATAGTCATTGGATCATGCAAGGCATATCGATGGTGGGGGTTTGAATCACCTTAAAGGTGCGGAGGTGACACGATAACTGTGGGATCAGGCAAGGCATATCGACGGTGGGGACTTAAAGCTCATAAAGCAAGTGGTGGACTCCACACGAGGCAGTAGTTAGAGAAAATAATGAATCGGACAGTGTTTGTGAAGGTTTGTTGGTGATCAGACGACGGGGAAGTGATGCATGAGGAACGTACTAAAGGCAGTTTTAAATGAAAACGAAAGAGAAAAACAGTGCGGGTGAACAAATAATTGCATCAAACAGTGAACTCCATAACTCATACAAGAACCAGAAACTGTGTTTTTAGGGTTACTGAAGGGTCTCTTCCTCAAGTCATGGTCCCAGAGGGAGGAGATGAGGCCGAGACATCTGCGCGCAACCTGATGGTGATCTTTTTCCTCTAACTAACCTATGAACTGAAAGAAGTCACATATGGAAGTAAATTGAAGCAAATGCAGCTACTGAAGAAAATAAACAGGAAAACCATGAATAATCTATGCTATATTGCTATAATAGAAGTGCAACTACCTAAGAAAATAAATATTGAAAATCATAAGGCTACTTAACCAAATGAACAAAAAACCATGAGACTACGTAAGAAAATAAACAGAACATAACTCTATGCTAGCATACATATACAGTAAAGAGAAGTTGTGGCTGGTTGGGTCGGGCCCTAACCCAAGAGCTTCAGCCCTCAGAGTTAACTCAGAGTTGGCTTAAACAAAACTGATTCTTATTATAAAAACCATGGATTACAGAGCAAATTGTCACAAGTCTTTGCAGCTCAGAAATAAAACAGAGTTTTACAATAGAAGTATGAATCCAAGTGAGGTCCTAAGCCCCGCTATGTATACATTTGAAGTCTCTAATGACTTCCTTCCCATTAGAGAAGCTTGGCCTCTAACTCAAGAAAAATTGGTTTGTGTCACTTTCACTTGCTTGGGGGTCTTCTAGTTTTCAAAGTGATAGTTGTTTGCATTCGGAGCTGATGGTGGAATATTCGAATGGAGGGGTAGTAAATGAGGAGGATTTACCTTCTATAGTTACTCTCCCTTGTTCCATTTAAGTTTTTACCAAGGTCTTTGCCATAGTTCTTTGCTTTTATCCTTTATACCTGCATTTTTCCTTGCTTTTATCCTTTATTCCTGCATTACATGCACATTAGACCACAAAGCCAAATATCCAACTCTAACTCATTTCATAAATAAAATATAATCAAAAGTATGCAATAAGTTGTGAGAATAGTTGGTTTCACTAAGCTAGGAGGTGAATTAAAGCCAATTAAAGCCCATATAATTGCTCAATGATGAGGCTCATTAGTTAGCAACCACGAGCTTTCATTTATTCATCATGATATTCTGCTTGACTTAGTTATGCATTTGATCAGGTATAGGCCTATAAGTAAACGAAAAAAGATTTTTATGCCTCAAGAAAGTAGTCTTTATTCCCAAAAAATGGAAAAAGGTTGTGAAGTGTCCATTTGATGTTGAAATTGTTTCCTTCCACACAAATTTGGTGCATATTTATTTCTCCTCGCATAACCTCTTTTGATCATTTTTCAATATTGAACTCTCTTACTTATTCAAAACTTGCAGTATTTTACATTCTACCTATACATTAATTGATTCTAAATGTTTTGATGTATGCATTATTGTATGTCAAGCTCTAATAGAGGAGAAGGATTGGTGTCATACATAAATTTCATAATTATTGTTAAGTTACTCAAACAAAATCATGAAAAAAAATAAAATAAAAAATAAAACTCTACAAGTGCATATTTGTACCTTCTTTGCTTCAAGAAAATAGTTTTCAACTTTTGTTTCAAATTGTTGAATCCACATTCTTTGGAAAATTTATGAGCTTGCACCATGCTGCATGGGGATCCATCTTAGCTAATACAATGGAGTCATCCCCATCTAAGTTTCTTTGTAATTTTGTTATATGTTGGTTCTAATTCTTTGCAAGACCCACAACAAGGTGGGTATGTTTATGAGGAACATAAAAATTTCAAACAAAGAAATATAGATTGACTTGTGCAAAGCCATTCTTTGTCATTTTTAAGGAAATCAAACATAGATTACCAATATGAATAACACAACTAACTCAATTGAAATACAATAAAAAGTTAGAAGTTTGAGTGGAAAATCATCAAATGTCTCCTAACTTCAATTACAATAAAATAAAGAGCTAAGACTTTTGAATATTACTCATGACAAATCAATAAACGATTTGTTTGATTAGTTGTTAATTCATTTTAGGATAGATTTACTATTGTGGGAAAAATTTCAGAAGTATCCATGTGATGATTCAAGAGAATTCCTAATATGCATAGACCTCAAATGCTAGTGAAATGGGAGATAGCCACAAGAAAGCTTTTTCTTAGTAGAGACCCCAAATGTTGATAATAGGGGTGATACCCACTAGAGAATGAGACCCCAAATGCTAATAAAATAAACAAATCCTTCACATGAACCTAAAAGTTTGGAAGAAATGATATGTAGAGAAAACCAGAAAAAAATCATGATTAGACTTGTAGAATAAGGTCGTTCCCCTAATCAAAGCTGAAATAAAGACATGAGATACCAGGAAAAAGAGTTGAAAAGAGTTTAGAAATAAGAGAGCCCAACTGTAAAAGAAGGTTAACTCACAATCAAAGTGCAAGAATGATGCCCATGGAATGGCAATCCCCAAAATGAAGTTGCTAGATAAAAATACCAATCTTATGTAGGATCCTCAAATTGGTTGTAGAAAAAGAATAATAACTCTCAAATAAACCATAGGAAAACCATATATTCATTAGATAAATAAAACCATATATTCATGAGATAAATAAAAACCATATATTCATGAGATAAATAGTATCGGAAGAGGGCCCAAATCAAAAACAACATATTTTATAAAAGAGAGAAATAGATAATGCAATCTAATAAATCTATAAAATTTTTTATAGATACACATAATAACTATAAAATTCATGTTACACTAAATAGATAATATATTAATTATGTTTAATTTTTTTTAATAAAAATACTATCATCAAATATCTACAAAATATTTATATTCATGAGATAAATAAAAATCATATATTCATGGGATAAATAGTATCAGAGGAGGGCCCAAATAAAAAACATATTTTATAAAAGAGAAAAATAGATAATGCATATAATAAATATATAAAAAAAATTTATAGATACACATAATAACTATAAAATTCATGTTGCACTTAAATAGATAATATATTAATTATATTTTAAAAAAAATAATAAAATACTATTATCAAATATCTAAAAAATATTTATTATCTTTATACTTTCAAAACATGTAGTCACTATTTATTGACTATTCCTCTTCTTTACGTTATTTCCCAATTTCACCTCTTTTTTATATTATTTTTCTAATTTCAACTAGCATGTTGATAAATATTTATTATCTTTATACTTTCAAAACATGTAGTCACTATTTATTGACTATTCCTCTTCTTTACGTTATTTCCCAATTTCACCTCTTTTTTATATTATTTTTCTAATTTCAACTAGCATGTTGATAAGGAGTTAGAACCACACCATTCACAACACATCTACATCTAGAGCATCCAAAATCTCAATCCAACAGTTTTCTCCCAATGACATTTACTCGATCGACCAAAGTCAATACACACCATTGAAAGAATAGGAGGGTCTGCTCATCCTGTTTTAAGAGATAAACGCCACTTTTCTATCATCACAATGATGGAAACTCTACGTGAGCAGAGTTGTTACCTTCTCCCTCTCATCCTCTAAGCATATATCAAAAATCTTACTTGAACCAACATTGAAGTATTGAAGTGACAAGTTTCCCGCAGAAAACTTTTCTACATCTATTCGGGTGGATAATTTTAGAAGAAGTACTTCTATGCTTTGAGATTTAAGAAAATTACTTACAAATCACAATTGTAACATTGGCTCTAGACTTTCAATTCAAAGCTTTTGCATGGATTATTTACACAGATAAGTAACTTTTCTTGATAAGAAACATATGCGATGAGAATTTTTAAAGTTTAGCAGTAAACCAAAAGCAATAAACCGACAATTTTAAGTTAACTTTCTTACCACGTCATTCATAACCAAGCATTATAAATTATCCCAACAGACAGGCACACATTATTCCCGTTATCCGTCACAAAGAAAGCGTATTCTCATTAATTGCATGCATTTTTAACTACAGTAATTGTTTCTCCTTAGATTAAGAGCACCGTTCATGGAAGTTTGCTGAATGGGCATGGGCAGGTAAGTTGTTTCTGTTGATTTTAATTAGGTCGATAGGTTTTTCTTTGAAAGGGATCTTCGTCATCTCTTTCGTTCTCCGGCTGACACGTGGCGTCGGATCCCTTTCTTCCTCATGCTGACAGCTGGCATCGGGCGGGCATAACCCCCGCTACGGTTCTGTTTGGTTTCTGTCCACCTCTCCTAGTGTCGCGAGTTGGACTCTATCTATGGTACAGAATGCGAGCTTCCATCCGACGACAGATATACTTCTTGACTGGGTCATGGTAACTACCGGCCCAACTGACGTTGCGTCAGATTCATTTGCGCCATCCAAGGTAGGGTTTTCTGCTGCTGCTTCCCGGCGGGTTCTGGCCATTACACACGCATCCTACCCACACCCTTAGTAAGATTAGGAAGGAGGAGTCATTGGCTTAAGAGTTAAAACCCTTCGAAATTGAATGTCATAATGAGGGTTCTTTCTTACAGGGTTTTACTATGCCTATGAAATCAGGCAAAACATATTTGTTTTCAGGGCGCTGGGTATCGGCGTCGTTGATCCCGTCGACAGAGGACCATTTAAGGTTAATAAGCTGCACCCTCAGGACTTCCAGCGCCCCACCTTATTTAACTGTCCTCAGTTCTTCTCTGTAGCAGGTATGGAATATTTGGGGTTTTTTATGTCATTGGAGTTTATTTTCATTACAATTTGCTCCAAACCCTTTTTAATGTTTCTCCAATTTGGTGCATGTAAACCTCTTCCCAATTTTGTCCGTGGTGATTGATCCGTCAAGGTTGAAGATTAGCATACTGCCATACCTCCCAGGTACTAGATTTATGTTCTAGATGGCTTCGTCAAATAAGCTGTATCAGTGTTATTTTCTTGATTTCATGAGCAAGTCGTAGCGGCCATTGAGCCGAGAGTTTCTATTCATGAACTCGGTTAATTATTCATGTATGAACTGTTAAAATTCAACTTCCTGAGCTCATGATTTTATTGCTTCTCTTACTTTGGGCATGGGTATGCAAAAAATGGGTTATGGTCAAATATGTCTAACGTGTATGGAATTTGGATCAATGATACAATTTTCATAGCATTCAGTTTATATATTTACAATGTTCCTCCACCGTAACGAAATGCTATGCTCTCAGTCTTCCTTTTTGTTAAAAAATTATGAAACATGTATATCTATGGGGTGTGTCGTATGGGGTATTCTATTCTATCAATTCCACATTTTGTTTTGTTTAGCCCATTTACCATTTTGTTACTGGAAAATTTGCAATAAATGTTTATTTATTTGTTATCTTTATTGTTGTAGTCTACTCCATCACAGAGGTTAGTTTCAAATTAATACAGATTTATAAGTATTTTGCATTTCTTTATGCTTTAAGAATGTGGCTTCCTGTAGCCTTTCATGTTAAATGTAACAGTGGGACTATCTCCTGGCTAGGCCGGAAGACTAACCCAGCTTTCTGAGTTATTCCTTGTATTAATCTAATACAACTTTTAAATTATTATTTTGTTCACTGCACAATATAATTTACTTTTAGCAGTTATTTCAGTTTCTTTTATGTAATTTATCATCTACTGTGTCATTTTGAACATTTGCACAACTTCAGCTAAAGACTCCAACGCTTTGGTTTTATACAACTTTCATTCACCTAACTTTTAATACACTTTCCACATGCACTATTTATCAATTTTATAATTAAGTTACATAATACTTATCTGGAGCCTTAGCTAGTTGGCCTTAGCTATTGGATCAGGTGGTCAGCAAACAAATTAAACACACAGCAGAAGCAAGCACATAACACAGTATTTAACGTGGTTCACCCAACCAATCTGGGCTACGTCCACCAAACATAGGCATCATGAATATATTAATCAAAATTTGGAGATTACATCAAGAACTCCTCACACACTCTTAGCAAACCATACGAATGGTTGACTATTATATAGAATAGAGAATCTAACAACCTCATAACTCCCTCACATCAAATATAGGAGGCATTAACTCCCTCCCAACAACCTGGAGCTAATCTAGGAACTGAATCCCTATTGTTGTCATCCTTCAGAGATTTTTGCCTATTTGACTAAAACAGAAAATCTCAACAATCTCTACCTTGACAACAATTCGCCTGATGCCCTGTTATTATTATTTTATCTTTTCTGCAAGCCAA
>APFE031247237.1:0-38138 GCA_000404065.3 Pinus taeda | reverse complement strand
TATTATTCAACATTAATAAGAATAATAAATCTTATTAATATCTTGTTTACATCTTAATTATGAAACAATTTACTAATTTATTATTCTTTCTTTTATTATTCAACATTAATTAGAATAATTAATTTTATTAAGATCTATGTGATTTATATATAAGTGATCAATTTATTTACATCTTGATTATTTCTTATCATGAAACAATTTACTTATGAAATATGTCAACTACCTATTGATTATGTGCATCCTCAACATATAAATCATTAATTTGTTTACATCATAATTATCTCTTATTATCCTAATTATGTGCATATTTAACTATCTATTTCACTAACACAATGATTAGTAATTTTTTAACTTAAATGACAAAATTATATTAAAAAATGTGGCTTGAATGTAGCAATTACTCCGGAAATGAGTTACAATATGTTATCTTCCTTGTGAGACACTTTGACAAGGTTTTACTAATGGCACATTCACAAAAAAAACTAAAAACCAACCTCCTTCCAAAAAGAGTAAGGAGGGAAAAGTTTCAAAACTAAGTCTTCCATTTTTACACCTACTTCTTCATGAGAGCAAGAGTGTCTTTAAACAAATTACTTGCACAATAAAATGTAGAAATATAACATATCTATAAATTACTAGACGATGACACATGGCTTAGCTAGTAGGATTCAAGACTTGATTACATATTATTATGATCTTTCTTTCTTCTTGTTATCAATGGGGAGGAATGCTTCTTTTTAACCACATTTGAATAGGAAGGGGAAGAAGAGGAGGACTTATTCTTTGCCACCTTACCACCTTCTTCATCTTTTACTCTAGGAGAGACCTTTGGGGAAATCTTTCCCACTGTAGGATTTTTCCTTGGAGGGTCCTTAGCTAGGTTGTTCTTTGTTAATCAAATCTCGAGGAACATTTAGAATATGATTGTTTGGTTGATTTTATTGGGCCTTAAGATTCTAGCCTTCTTCCTCTAGAGAATTCAGGGCTTCAAAGCTATTTGAGGAAATGGGTTGATGCTTAGATTCCACCTTACATGTCTACTACTTTTCACTTCCATGCTTCTTATGCTTCCTTTTAACAGGAATGAATCCTTTCGTGGTTTCTCATTGCTCTTCTTTAAGAGGAGACTTTGGAGAGCTTTGAGAAGTTGAAGCTTTTTGGATAGCTTTTCTCAAAGTTTCCATACTTTTGGCACAAACTAAATTTAAAAGGAACTTGTTTATGCGCTAGAGCTAGAGCCTGGAGATGAGACCAACAATCTAGATTTAGTTGAATCACCTCTAGGAGGCCTTTTGATAAATGGATTTCAATACATATTCGAGGGCACAGAAATTTTTTCCCATGTTCCAAATCACAAGAAATAAATATACTAAGTTTAGGTCCAATTGCCTTAAAAATACCTTCACCCCAAAAAAGAAGAGGGATGAAAGGCAATATGGTCCACACAAGTGATAATGATATTTCCATCATAGGATTAAATTAAAGAGACCAATGAGTGAGAAACAAACCTCTAGTGTTTATGGAATAGGGACCTAACTTATAGATCTGATCTCTATCTTCCTAATTTTCAAATAGAAATGCATAATAACAATTTTACTATGTTTTTATGTTCCCCTTTGGGCCTCCCCCATATGGCAGCATCATCGATTCACCCTTGTTCAGGGCATTAGATATGAGTCACCCTTACATACATGGAGTCTGTTTCGAGTCCCATTGTGCTCATATTTAGCCTCCAATTATATTGATCAATCTTTGAAATGCCTTCGTTTGAGTAATTGACCATCCTCTTTGGAATTGAGTCAGTCGCTTCCACGTCAAACATGCATATCATGCTCTAAAAATGGAAGTCATCAGTCCACCTCTCATCTTGTCTCCTTCCATCATCATCCCTCGTGTAAATCCCTTAGTCACATTGCTATGATCCTCATGTGTTTGTTGAGGAAACCTCATTGCCTCACCTCTAGCGAGCCCTCTCATCAAGGTGGATATGGGTGGCCACCCACCTACCACACCTAGATATCCACTTAGTTTATTTTTTTCCTTATTTATTTCAACGTTTACTATTTTTAGTAGTTTTTCAGGTCCCGAACTTTCGAAGCAGTTTTGAACCCCTAAACAACATTTTTTAGGTCTGTTGCAGGCCCATAATCATATGCATAGCTATAGGCCTGTAATAAAATCTATAGTACTCAAAGATACCTTTCCAAAAAGGCATTCTATGAGCCAAATGAAGACAATATGACCAAGTTATGACCCTGAGAAGTTGGTTGCCCAACTAACCCCAACGAGACCCACAAACTCTTGGTGTTACATCTCGTGGGGTTAGATTTTTGGTTGTTTATGGTTTTCTCATTTTTTTCAATAATAAATAGGCCTTTGAGCCTCATTCTAACACAGTTTAGAGGCATGTATCCACCGCATCCCTTCTCATAGATAAGCTACCATCACCCAAGCTAGTCTTATTTCCATTCTATTTGTAAGCATATTTCAGCAATTGATATTAATGAAATGAAGTGTTATTTTTATTGCATATTTGTATTTATGGTTATATCTGTAATTTTTTGTGTTCTTGTTTAAATTCAGATCACCCTCTTCTATTGACTTTGACACATTTAGTCTAGGAGAGTGCTCTAAAGGGTGGTGTACCTTGGTTCCAACTTTCATCATTGTTTCATGTCTTAGATCAAGCAAAGGGAATTGCCATTTCCATTTGACTCATTGTTTATTGCGCGCTCAACTCCAGCTCATTATCACATGATCAAGAATCATACACTTGATGGTTCAATGATTCAACAAATTGTACAAACATTTGTTATGTGTGTGTGAGATGTTCTAGACCTCATGAGGGATGGCCCTTCAGGTAGCCCCCACATGCCTGAAAGGCAATAGATTATCATCCAACCTTAGATGCAGTTCCATAGATTTTATTGGCTCAGTTCCCACCACTTGCAACACCCACAACATGCATGCCTAAGATAGATGATTCATTTAAATCTTCAAATCCCTTTCATGTTCAACAAGGCTTATTTGGTTGTGATTCCCCCTAACCATGTCAACTTGATGGGCATCATGTCTCATGTACTCAAATGTTATTTTGTTCAATCCTGACCTATGTTTTCCATGAACATTTTTTTTTTCTAAGTAAAGGCTAATTCTATTAATAAAAAGTAAAAATACAGTTACAATGCAGTCGAGACCTCAGAAGAGATCTGAGATTGTCCAGCAGTACATAGAAACTGTCCCAGGGTTGGGATTAACGAGATACAAAAGCCCAAGGTCATACAGAGAGAACTGACCATGTTGGTAAACCACAAAAAATGACAGAAGAGAAGCTATGACCATACTATCTAAACTGTCGAGATAACCATGAGCAAATTGCAGAACCAAAGACCTAAAACTACAACAAAACTAAAGACCTGATACAAAAAGACATTGACAAAAGCCATATAGGCATAGCACATTGAACTGAAGAGCAAAGAGAGGAATAGGGAATTAGACATGGCCCAGGAGTCTTCAAGCATCAGTTTCATGTTTCGGAGCTTCCTTCTCCACTGGACATGGATTTCCCATCCACGAATCCTCAACAGTGTCCTCATTAGCTAAACTGTTGCCACCTGGAAGAGCTACCAAACGCCAAATGCCACCAAAACCACTCGCCGAGTGAACAGAGGCCGGGACTTCCTGTAGGTTGCCGTGTGGAGGCTTGGAGACATCAGGGTCATTTCCTCCAGCCTGTAATTCACCACAATTGAACACAATACCAACGTATTCCCCCTGTTGTGTGCTTTCCTCCTGAGACTGCGTTGTCAAGGTATTCACTGAAACAGTGGGCCGAGCTTCTTCCTCCGCAAAAATTACAGTGATGCTGACTGAGAGAACAAGTTGATTGAGGCGACTCTGAAACTTGAAATGGGTGGTTTGAAAAGAGTTGTGCGGAAAAGGCTTGCAAATGTCAAAGGGAGGGTAAGTCGAAGTGAGAGGAATAACAGGTGGGGGAGCAGGCTGAGAGCGCCCACGACCTCCACGACTGCCACCTCGGTGACAACTACCGCGATGACGCACCATTGTCAAAGTAACAGGGCAGCTTGAAGGAGATGAAGAGCAGGGTGAAACAAAGTAGGTGTCGGTGTAAGGGAGCCAGTGACAACTTATGAACCAGACATTCAACGCCACCTTCGAAGCATTGTAAGGATGCAAAATCTGAGGCAGGCTAATGTAGGGAGGCGAGAGGTAAATAATGGTAGAGAGAGCCATGGCAGCCATAAATGGAACTTCAAGCAAAGTGTCTCGAACAAACTATGCATTCAATTCCAAATGCCAATTGATTTGCAGGTACTCATTATAGTCCATCTTTATCCACGAGAGAGCTTGGGATGATGTGCTATCCTGCCACCTGTAGGACCAGATGTCGGCGCGTCGTAGACCCTTCATTAATGTAACGTAAATGCACCCGCATCCGGGTATGTTTTCCATGAACATTATGTGAAGGAACAAATCCTAAGGAATTCTGGCAAGTGTAGGTCACAAATTTCTTTCATATGATTCTCTTATATTTATTTTATGATTTGTATCATGCATGACATGTATCGATAAAATGTAATAATCAAAGAATTCCCACTAGGTGTATAACTATTAGTGACAAGGTGTTATATGCAATTTGTAGTGAAAATGGCACCACTTATAAAAGTGTGAGCACAAATACAATCATGAGTATGGGTGGACGTGACCCAAATCGAGTGTAATGCATGAATGCTTTTTGGCTTAGGTGCACTAAATAGTAGTTAACATCTATAAAATATATCCATTTTAGAGAACTACAGTGAAACTCCATGTTGAATAAGCTTCTATTTATTCAACTAATGGTATCTTACTTTACCATGTCCCATCCATATTTTTTAAATACAAGTATGTGCATTTTCACTTATCAATTTGAATAATTGGTATGGGAAGGAAGGTAAAAAATGTTTAATATAGAAAGGTCACTTACACCTTATTATTATATTGTATAGAAATATATAAAAATAAAATAATTAATAGTCATAAAAACAACTACACAAATCACAAAGGAAAAATTGAAAGTAAGAATCAGCTAGCTAACCTCTAAAAGCATAGAAGTACTAGAGATGGATGGACATTGAAATTTTTAGTTGGCAATGTGAAAATTATATTGGTTTATAATTTGCAAGATTAAATGATTTGATATATTAATAAAATAATGTTAGATAGAATTGGAACAACTATTGCTAATATAAAACAGCAACCGATAGTTAATATCAACACAACACAAAAGTCACTAGTAAATACAACAATACTTAGGAACATTGTCGTAATAAAGGCGTTATAATCTTACGTGGCACTTTAAGAGGCGATTGTTGTAAACTCGTCGAAAATGTGTTCGAACAACGTCTTAACCATCTCCCGTCTTAAAATAGGCCATGGACGGGCCTAACATTTAGAAAATAAAATGGAATGGAACTAATACATTAAAGTTTGGGAACTAAGTATCGTAGCCGAGGCGTTGAAGTCCTACCGGCAAAAATGATCTTCCGACTCACAAAATCACCGACGATGACAATCATGATCGCGACGTCGATCTTGATCGTGCGCAAAGGATGACCTACTCCTCTCTCTGTCAAATTGCAACTTTAGCGAAGGCGAATCTCTGTCATTTTCGTCAAACTTATACCCTTGTAAAGCTTCCATGGCAAGCGCAGCACACTTAGGGTCGACTCTATGGCTATCAGACCTGAAATTCAAACCCTCATCTACAGTTAACCGATTTGAAGAAGGCAGCGCCCCACTCTGTGAAACAAAACGATGATGATCATACCTGAAATTCAAACCCTCATCTAAAGTTAACCGATTTGAAGAAGGCAGCGCCCCACTCTGTTAAACAAAACGATGATCATCAAGAAAAGGAGGAGCAGGAGCACGAACATGATCATCCAATAAGCGAACCCCTACTCTGTCACCACCTCTCTCAGCAAGGCTGAGGTCTTCTCTACGATTAATATAAAGCACCAGATAACGAAGGATCACAAGTATAGTCATATTCATAATCATTGCGAGGCCGCTTGGCTAGTACGGACCTCTCCCAGTCCCTTTCTCTCTCAACCCCTGTTGGTCAGTATCTTGTGTCCTCCATGTTTCTCTCTTATTGCCCTCCGAGAAGCAAAGACCCGTTGCGATCAAATAGGGTAAAATATAGAAGCCCAAAACTAGCTCGAAAGGAACCCTGGTATTGCCGAAGCTCTTACGTGTTGGGTATTTTTTTTTGCTTCTGTTTGTGATGGATAAATACCAAAACCATAAAATTAAAACTCAGAGGCTATGCTCTGTTTCCTTTGCTCCAAGATCTTTTACACAGAGAAGTCTTTTTAAAATTAATTACACAGGACACAGTATTTCACCACCATAAAATTTCTATTCATTAAACAAAAACATTTACATATTCATCCTCTTTTACAGAGGGATTCACTAAGACATTTTCACAAAAGAAATTACTCTGCCTCCTATGAAATTTTACACCACTGTATGTAAATATTTCATTTACATTCACTGCTGTGTGAAAACAAAAATTACAGGGATTTACACATTTACCTTTTCACTGCTGTGTGAAACAACTCATGGATTTGAAACCAAAACTGCCCCCTGGTTTTCTTCATTTACTTTCTACTGCCCCCTGGTTTTCTTCATTTACTTTCTACTCCTGCATTGCTGTGCAATCTTTTCACTTCTTACAAACCAAAATTACTCTGCTGCATAAAATCCTTTTTCATTACAGACCACAAATATTCATGCACTTCTGTGCATTCCCTGCAATACAAAATTTAACTCTTTGGTTTTTCACGGGTTCTGCAGACCCTCAGTTTTTACTTGCTGCCCCTCACAGTAAAAACTACACGCACATAACATATTACTGTTACTTTTTGATCCCCGCGGGTGTTTTGTTTCACACGACAAAATTTGGGGTCAACGCCCTTTTTTTTAAAAAAAACATATATTAAAAACAATAAAAAAAAAAACTTACGACATGCTATGCCCATATTTCCTATTAACTTTGCCGTATAAAATATTTATCACCCTACCAAAACATATGACATCGATTAATATAGCGTATGGGATGGTCCACGTTTAATTAAATTTTAACAGGCCCCGTATGCGTACTATGAAGACCTTAACCGGCGGACAGCTTCCAGGAGATCGAACGGCGGAGAGAGAAGCCTCATGATCAGACGGATATCGGACAGGGTAAGTTGGGTAAAAGATATCTTCCGATGGATGTGACTTGCTGATGTCAGGCCAGCATCACTTACTTGCTGGACAGTTGTCAGCTCCCAATTGCATCGGAGCTCGTTGCACGGAAACTACTTTGCGCTGAAGGGTGGTGCGATATGAGACCGGGCAGTTTAGATTTCCTGCGGTGGTTTTCAGTTCCCGTTGACTGCTGATCCGCGCGGGCAGTGAATTCCCGTCCATCGTTGCCCACGTCCGTCGCTGCCCACGTCCGTCGCTGTTCCCTGCAACCTGCAGTTGGAATTAACATTCCAACAGAGCACTGTGATTTCTTCGAACCTGTACACAATTTTTGGGATTCATGGACGAAAAAAAGGCCACCTGCAGAATTGTTTTCTAAAGATGCAATTCAATTCAATTTTTAAATCACTTATCATGTTAACACTGATTCAAAATTTCAAAAGCTCCAACGTTCAATTTCACAGCTCCATGCACCAAAACCGTGATTGTAATTCAAGCTGCAATACATCCTCAGACTATACTCTGGTAATTGAAACCAAAAGCCAAATCCTCCTACAGAAACATTGAGCACCCTTGCTTGGACCCAGAAATATAGGATCACATTGTAAAGTAATTTAAAACTATTATTTCCTAAAACGGATCCGTTCTATGGACAGATTGGAATTAACAATCATTCCATGGAACTAAACTCATAACGAAATCAAATAAACCGCTAAACAAGTATAATGTAGAATTTCTTAAAACACAGTTAAACATTATATATTTTCTTCTTAGGATTTGACCTCCAGTTTTACAAACAGAGAAAACAATCCAGCTGCAAAACAATCCATAAAAACCCACACAAGTCACTTTAAGACAGATAATGAACAATTTCCTCTAGACTTTGGGATTAGATTTGAAACCCTACGGCGACTGAAAAAACATTTAAAATGCATTGGCCGCATGTCATGGTTTCGAGTCTACCTGTATAATTCTCGGGCGTAATATATATGCAGATTTTCTGGTCATGAATGGGTGTTGAAAACGTAGTCTCGTAGTTCAATCCGCAGAGCCTTGACAGACCCAATCCCACGGTCTTTTGATTATCTGTGCGGCCGAACATCAGCCCTTGCTCCACCCCTGGCATAAAAAAAGGTCAGTGCCTGCAAAATTACCCCTTTCTAGTTCAGTTATTGGCAATGATGGATAGCCAGTGCCTGAAAAACTACTATAACTACTTTCAACTCAACATTCTCCACCTACCACCTGATCCAAACCCAGAAAATGTTTTAATTATCTAACACAACATGAACAGCCCCCCAAGGTACACAATGTCATAGGAGGGGAGTTCTTCCCCAGAACCCCTTAGGGCTTAATAATGGGTTAATAGGAACATATAGTCATGTTATGATAGAGAGTAATAAATTAATATATAGAGTGGAGAAATTAATAACTTACTAGAGACTTAATTTCAGTGAATAGTAACTATCAATAACTATAAATTTTTACATTTTACTACTACTTATTAAAAGGTTAGGGAATACATATTTAATAGTAGACAACTCCTGCTAAATATATCTATTTACATCTTATTTTTATTTATTTATTGTGCAACAACCTTATTAATAGTTATTAATAATTGATAATTAATATATTATTTACTTAAATAATAAAATACTTTCAAACGATATTAAATATATCTTAAAAATCATAACAAAAATTATTTCAAAATTTCAAATTAATAGGTCCCATTATATTTGAAAATATTTTTTAGGGAAAAATTAAACCAAGTTAATAATACTTACACAGTTAAACTAATAATAATCCATTAGAAAATAGAGAAATTGTATAGTCCTATCAAATACAGGAATTGTATAGTCAGATCCAGATAAGATAAGGATTATTATCTAGATCTCCATATTTAAAAAACAAAAATTAAAAGAAATAAATTACACTTTTATAAATTTTATAAACCGTTTAAAATTAGAAATAAAACCCAAAGATAAACTATATTCAAAAGTATGGTTCCACCAACTCACAACTCAGCTGCTCCATGCAATTCGTATAGCTCAATCTGAATTTTGCATGTTCCGAGCGGTGAGTACATTATCATTATGAGGTTTATGACGAACTTATTCAACCCAAATCCTTTTGTAAAGGGTTCGCTGATAGCCAAATATTGTAACAGAGGATCTTCTTGTTATCCAAGTTAATAGACGTGTCAAATCATGCGACATATGTATATGCTTTCATAAAAAAATCATACGTGTCATCACTGTAGAAATGTAAAATGAGCATGCAAGCAATGTGTCAAACTGTTCAGCATGCTAGCTCCGAAAACATGCAGAGGGGCTCCTGGGGTTCCAATTTAACTCTCCATTCAAGCCCCACCTCAAATCCCAGTACTCCATACACCTCATTATCTGGTGCGTTTTGGAATTTGAATTTGTGAATGCTATGACTGTTTGCATTCTTTCCTTCTGAACTCCATGGCGGTTTGAACCAGGGAATGCCTAAGTTATTAGTATAGCAAATTGGTTTTCTCCATGCTCAGAATCATTTTAGTTTCTTTGTACAGAGGGTGAAGGCAAATCATTTTAGTTTTTTTGTACAGAGGGTGAAGGCAAAGGTGTTGGATAATGGATTTTTTCATAAAATTATTTCAGTTTTTCTCTATGGATGGTGGAGGCAAAGTTGTGGATTTTGATGCAGGGAAAAGTCTTCTCTATGGAATGGGTAAAATTGGAAAGAAAGATATGATATGTATACATGCTTAATTGCTTTTATATTTACATTGTTTTTACATTTACATATTAAATATTCAATCTTTCTTTAAAAGTAGTTTATTACTCTAAGCCAAATAAAGAAATGAAGGCAATGAATTATCGTCCTAATTTGTTCATAATTTTAAAATTTGCAGTCGAGCTATGCCAACTTGTTTTTCAAAATAAAAGCGTAAGAAACTAAGCGAAATAAAGAAATAAAGAAATATTCAATCTTTCTTTAAAAGTAGTTCATTACTTTAAGCCAAATAAAGAAATGAAGGCAATGAATTATCGTCCTAATTTGTTCATAATTTTAAAATTTGCAGTCGAGCTATGCCAACTTGTTTTTCAAAATAAAAGCGTAAGAAACTAAGCCAAATAAAGAAATAAAGGAATGAAGGCAATGAATTATCGTCCTAATTTGTTCATAATTTTAAAATTTGCAGTCGAGCTATGCGAACTTGTTTTCCAAAATTACACGCTTTTAGAAAAAAGAAAAAAACACTAAAAGGATTAGGATTGATTTTGCAAACCATATAATAGTACTATAAGTCAACCATTCTGTGAATAGCTATGCTGTGTTATGCGCTGCAGAAAAGAAACTCAGTGCATCAACATCGTTATGCTCTGCTCAACATCGTTATGCTATGCTCTGCAGAAAAATGTCAGTGCATCACCATCTTCACAGTTTAGCATAGCAGAAAAAATGTCAGTGCATCAACATCTTCACAGTTCTGAAATTATATAATTGTCATTTCAAAACTTGAGTGTCATATACCAGGCATGTGGTCATATACTCCCATTGCATGTATTGGATTAATACTTTCATTAAATTCACACACGGCTTTGTAAGTTCGCTATGTCTAGAAACCCTTGTCATTTGGGGTTTAAAGCAACATCAACTCCGTGCATCAACATCTTCACAGTTCTGAAATTGTATTGTCGAAAAAAAAAAAGTAATGTAATCGTCATTTCAAAACTTGAGTGTCATATACGAGGCATGTGGTCATATACTCCCATTGCATGTATTGGATTAATGATTTCATATACTCCCATTACATGTATTGGATTAATGATTTCATTAAAGTCGCACACGGCTTTGTAAGTTCGCCATGTCTATAAACCCTTGTCATGTCTGTTGACATAATCTGGGGGTTTATAGCATTTTGTTGATCTTGGCTGTTTCTTTGAGTAATTTGCAATTGGTCAAGATTGGGTTATCCAAATGTTCACACCCAACGTTGCCGTCATTTACTCGGCATACGTATATGCGAACGCATATAAGTGAAATGCGCAGAAAGCCTAGCCAAGCAAGAAAAGTTGAAAAGTTCCCACAGCAGGGAATTGACCATAAAATCATCGCATAATATTCAGTCCATTTGATCCATAAAATCATCAGATAATACTCTTCGTAGGCTCACCCAAATCCATTCAATCGCTCCTCCAGGCTTTTAACGGTTATGAATTTTATGAATTTGGTATGGCCTTTTCCCTAGAAGTTTAACCACGACTTAAGACGGACAATTATATTTCAAATCAAGATTGCCCACAAGCCTACGGACAATTACATTTCAAATCAAGATTGCCCAGAAGCCTGAAATCAGACTACCAGAATTGTAACTGGCTCATTTGAAATCAGACTACCAGAATTGTAACCGGCTCATTTCTAGCTATGCTAGGTTCTTTTTTTCCTGTTTGTGGCTATCCTAGGTTTTTTAGGCTTTTTTTCCGCAGGGAAAAAAAATATAGCTTCTTCCAATTGGCAAATACTAAGTACACTGCATACAACATTAGAAAATTCAGCCTACTGAAAACCAAAACCATAACCATTAGGAAAAAAAAGTGCCGTTATGCTAGTTAACCTGATATGTCATTATAGGTGTGATAATGAGCTTTTAGAATTTTTATAAAATTATATGGATAATAATTAATTAAAATTACGAAGGTTTCATATTTATTTCATTGATTTATATATTAGTTATGGCATTTGATTTATATATGATATATATTAATGTAATGTAATTTTCACCTCAATAATGGTTACATTTTAATGGCCAAGTCATTATTATCTTAAAATATGGCATTTTTTTTCAAAATCTGTGTTTTAATTAATGACTAAATTATATATATATATAACTTAACCAAATGTGATATCTCCAAATTATGTAAATATATAATTTACTATAAACTAAACAATTTGTTATTTCTTTAATTATGAAATTGTTTCTTAGATTAATTATAGAGAATTAGTAGTTATTTGTAAACACTGTTTTTTTTGTTTTTTGTTTTGTTTTTACTTATAAGTAGTTTTTTGTTTTTACTTATAAGTAATTTTTGGGTATTTACTCAAGAAATACCAAGAGGATAGGGGTATGTGAGATCAGGGAGAAGAAAATAGAGAAAGATAAGAGAAACAGAGAAGATAAGAGAAAAAGGATAATCTGTGCTGAGATGTGACCCAGAGTTTTATAGCTACGTCTCTTATGGACCAGATAGCTGTGAGACAATTAAGATTTCATATTAGAAAAATAAAGAAGAGTTCTACCTCTGGTGTGGACTAGATAGCTATGAGACAATTAAGACCTCATATTAGAAAAAGAAGGAAGAGTTTTACCTTTGGTGTGGACCAGATAGCTATGACACAATTAAGATCTCATATTAGAAAAAGAAGGAAGAGTTCTACCTCTAGTGTGGACTAGATAGCTGTGAGACAATTAAGATCTCAAGATCTCATATTAGAAAAAGAAGAAAGGGTTCTTGTACAACTAGATAGTTCTGAGACAATTAAAATCTCATATCAAAAGACAATTAAGATCTCATATTAAAAAAAGAAGAAAGGATTTTTGTGTACAGGAATAGCTCAGGGGAAGACTATAGGAAGTAGTAGTCTTAAGGTTGGGAGGTAAAATATCCTATATTAAGGTTTATTTAAGGTTTATTTGCAGGCTAAGTCTCGAAAGCTTGATGAGATAAGTCAAATTTTCTTAAAATAATTAGAATTCTGCTATGCTTTGTTACATAAATATATCTGTAGGTCATTGTATTAGACTAAATCACGGAAGTTGCTTTTAATGTTGGTGGTGTGACATTGCATTCCACATTCTACTTTCCCTTTAACAAAGCAGATTGCCCCTCACTAAACAACAAAAAACTAGACACATTATCAAAGCACTTCCAACATTTGCATGTACTCCTCATAGATGAGGCATCACTTGTTGGTGCAACAACACTATATCAAATTGATAAGCGACCCCGACAAATCTTACACACACCAAATTCATACTTTGGTAATGTTGACATGATATTCTCTAGTGATATTTACCATGCAAACCCAGTAAGAGACTCTCTGATCTTTGAAAACCCAAAAATCAACAAAATCATGATTCCATATGACTTTTGGGCAGAGAAAATAAAATGTTATCAATTACACACACCAATGCATCAAAAATACCCATTGTTCATCGATGTACTAAATAAGATGAGATTAAACATGCAAATACATCAAGATATTGCTTACATAAACAATAATTGCTATAGGCCCGCACCTTTAAGCCTAGTTTTCCCATATATTTTCTAACGAAACAAAGATGTCCATAATCACAATGCAAAAATGCTTTCACTAACAAAGGGGGAAAAAATAGTGCTCACTGCAATTGACAACTATGAGATTCCTAGATCAAGTTGTTTTTCCTTTGATAAAGCAATCTCATTGCCATCAACAATTACAATTAAACAAAACATGTTAGTTGAACTATATAAAGGAAACTAAAATACTAATGATATATTGGTTAATGGTGCTGAAGGGATTTTCAAATCCTATTCATCTAATAACAACATACCTGACATTGTCTGGATAGAATTTTCAGACACAGAAATTGGGAAACAACAAAGAAACAAATCCAAATATTTATACGATATAAATATATTGCCAAATTGGACACCAATCTTTCGAATTGACAAATCACTGTCAATGTCTCATAAAAAATTACAAATTACAATTTGAAAACAATTTCCAATCCAATTAGCTTGTGTATGAACAATACATCAAATACAAGGGTTGACATTAGATCAACTTGCATTTGATGCAACTACTGTCACAAAACATGGTCTATCTATACTGCACTATCACGTGTTAGGACTATTGACTCACTATACTTGATTAACAAATTGGCACAACAAAACTTCCATGTCGAAAACATGATAATCAATGAAATGGCATGGCTAGAAACAATTGGTGCATGGAAACTAGAATTCGCAAAGAAGAATTCTGATAACAAGAATTTTTTATCAATTGCAAGTCTAAACACACGTAGTCTATGTGCTAAACACAGGTAGTGTACATGCACATCTTAGTGACCTGATCCATCACAAGGACTTAATAGACAATATGATTCTCTGTTTTCAAGAAACGCATTTATACATTCCACCAATAGACATAATTCTTATCATTCAATTTTTCCATTGCACATTCTACACATGGAATTCTTACTTGTATAAACAAAAAATATCTATTAAAGAAACAAAGACATTTTGCAAAAACAAAACAGAGTTACACTAATTGACATCTACTTTCAATAGCTCATTTGCTTAATGAACATTTATGCAGCACCATTTGAGCAAGTATCCACGATAATACAAATAATTAAAGAAGCAAGATTGCAAACTACATATACCAATTGTTTTTTCTTAGTCATTGGTGATTTCAACATTGACATCCAACTACAAACAGCTCGTACCAAAATATTTGTAGAGTTTATGGAAATGGAAAACTTACAAGAAATAACAAGCAAACTATCTCTGCAACGAAAAACAATAATAGACCATATATGGACAGCCTTGCCTATAAAACAGTGTGAAATAAATGTAACATGGGCATATTGGTCTAATCATAGGATATTTTATGCCCTACTACAGCTCTAACGACACTTTTTTGTGCAATCTGCTAAACATGCCTTAAAACAAAGTCTATGTTTTCCACTTTTTTTTTGCACCTTTTGTTTTCTCATAGGAAAATCAATAATATTGAGATACAAGTTTTTTACAATTTTCTAAACATCATATTCGAACAAATTATATGTTCTCCAAGCAACATCAATGTTTGATTGACATACTAAGTGTCTATGTTTTGCAGCTTCCTTGCAACTACTTTGGGCAAACTAGTCCAGGTATGTAAGAACACATAGAATAACATTATGCATAGACTTGGTATTGCATAGAACACATTTTTCTTATAAATCTAATAGCTTGTACTCATGCCCTGTACAGGTAATCTTCCACGGTGACATTCTTGTAATATATAAAACAATACTTGATCAGATACATGGAATTGAATTTTTACATGCTAATTTAGTCGATAGAAAAGGGAATACGGAAATTACACTAAATGTGCCACATAATCTCATTGCTACTATTGAAGCCAAACTTGTAGTGAGCCAGGGAATTTGTATCAGAGATTTTAAGATCTCTCCAAAAACAATTTATGACCATGGAGACTACACTTTCATATTAGTTCTACATGCTAAAAGCACTGTAGAAAAAATCTCAGCCATCTGTAACCAGTACAAATTTGTACAAAAAAAAACAATTAACCAGCTCACAAAAACAACAACTACATTTGCGATCGACACAATCGCTGGCCTTGTAATATCTGCAAAAGAAATAGGTAGTCAATATGTGCTAAATATCAAGGATGGCCAATCTCAAAAAGACAAAGCTACGATATGTACAAATTCAATCATATATACTTTTTTACATTTACTTAAATAGATTTTAAAGCAATTACTTTTAGCACTAGTACATTTTGCAATTCAGGTTTATCTCTTCGGTATTGTATCACTTTCCAAATCCATACAAAAAAAAATTCAAAACAAGAAGCACCAATGGTGTTGTTTTGAAATGTTGTTCGAGGAAAAGAACACAGATCACTATGCACGTACAAGTCCACCTTCATAACAACTGTCAATTCAAACAGAGTACTTGCAGACCTGAGAAAACTAATTGTGTCAACAACAAAGGTTGTTTCATAGTTCACAGAGCAAACTAATTGTGTCAACAACAAAGGTTGTTTCGTAGTTCACAAAACAGAAATTTTGGTCCTTTGTTTATTCTGCTCCTAAATTCTGCTCCTTTATTTATTGTAGTCCTAGCATTTTCTATTACAATATCTAATGCTAAAACTACATTGGAACATGAACCAGGTAACAAGAATGCTGACGATATCGAACATTCATGCAGAACCTTTTGTAGCAATTTGCAACAATTGCTCTCTTCGAGCACATACATTTCGAACAATTTCCGCATATCAACTTAATTGTTCCACATGTAAAGAGTTAACCACGTATCAGCGCTGTCTACAATTGCATTGCATTATCCAAACAGAGGCAAACGTTTAGTAAATGTGCATTCTGGAAAATGGTTTGCTACTAGATCTTTGTCCATATTTAACAGATCTGACATATGAAAAATATCTAGAAGACGTTGCTGATGTCACATACAACCTACGAGACTTCCATGTACAAAGTAGTTTTCTGCTGGATAGTTCAGATGTCATTTTGCACACAGAATAATTCAATTTTAGTATGAAAGAGGATTAATCTCTTTTGTCATCTCATGCATCTACCTGCCATGGTGCTCATGTTTTGTTGTTTCTTTTTCATGAAATTTGGTGCTCGTCCTCTATTGTTGCTTTTTCATGAAATTTGTTCAAATTGTACTACCTCGACATTTTGTTTCATAAACCATGCTCCCAAGAACAACTAGCAAAATAGGTTTCCATTTTGCAAATGTAACCAAGGTGCATTAAAATATATTGATGATCATTTCATATTCGCCTTCATATTAATGAAAAAAAATTGTGTCAAATATGCACAAAATCACTTCCATCATTCACCTCTTTCTTGCTATATGTGTCTAAATATTGCTATCTTATAAATATTGCTATCTTATTCACCCTAGCCAATGCTATATTATTTGATTCCTCTACGAGTTAATATGGAGAGGCTTTCCCAGCTGCTTATGCTTTTTAATATCTCAAATGGGGAATTGAACCTAGAAAATACATAGTGTTTTTTAATATCTCAAATGGGGAATTGAACCTAGAAAATACATAGCTGATCACTGAAATGAAATGAGTTATACTTTTTAAAGTTTTACCAATGGCCCCTCTCAAATAAGTAACTAAAAAGGGGGCTAAGGCTAAGGCTTGTATCTTAAGGCTTAATGCATGGGACTAATGGCAATAATTATACACCTATATTTAGGATATGAGCATTAATGGCAATAATTATACACCTATATTTAGGATATGAGCATTACTACATGTGGACTAAAATACAAGGTTGCTTTCTAAAAATATAGTGCTAAAGAAAAGAGTCATACATTGCATAAGATAAGAAAAAGATAAAATAAATGATTGTTTTGACTTTTAGGGTGAACATTTGTACTTATTTCTGTAAATGTAAGTCTTTGATGACAAAGCTAAGTAGATGAAAGCATGAGATGTTCTGTATCGTTGTTTGCAAAGATTGTTTTCCTTCATTAGATTTTTCCAATGAATTGCTTCTATCTCTGTGTGTGCTTTCTCAGTTCCAGTTTAATTTTAGCTTTAGTTCCTACAAATCCTTTTAAAACTTCCCTCCTACATGTCATAAGCTAACACTATGATTGTGAAGCCTGAGTTGCAAGGGTTTTACTTACTTCTCCCTTACGCATTGCAAATGCATGATGTTTGTGAGCTGTGCTATCCAAATTTTCAAGGAATTAATCCTAACTTTAGTGATCGTTTCTTGCATAATTTGCACTCCCATAGGACACATTCAGCTATAGTCCACACATCTATTATTTTTAGGTGTTTTTGTGTCAATAACTAGCCTTGTGTAATTCAGTGCACAAGTGACTCACTTGGCATAGAATTCATTCAAAGAATTCTCTAATAGCACAAAGAAATCCGTTCACATAAACCATTCACTGAAAGCGTTCACCACTGCACACCACTACACGATTTCATATTCATAGTACAAGTAAAGACGTATGAGCTTCAATAGTGTACGCAATAGTCTAATTCGGATCAAACTATGTTTTTAGCAGCATGGTTTCAAGCTCCAATAATAAAGGAAAACTAGGCATTCTTCTTTTGATAGGTTATAGGTTGTAGGCTGAGGGTTTGATGTCTAAAGGTTCAAGGTTACAAGTTACATACTTCTTTCTGTAGGACTTGTTGGACTTGGAAAAAGAGAGGCTCCTGTTGAAAGGCTCTTGGCTTAAAGCTAATGGCTTATGATGGAACCCAATCTAAGCGAGGATGGACAAAGTGGCTTAAAACTAATGGCTTTTGATGGAACCTAATCTATGCGCCAAAGCTAATGACTTATGACGGAACCCAATCTAAGCGAGGATGGACGAAGTGGCTTAAAACTAATGGCTTTTGACGGAACCTAATCTATGCGAGGATGGATGAATTTTATCCATAGTGTGTACTAATATTAATGGGGAAGTGAAATTTTCAGTCATTATGGTTGGGTTCTCTCTCTAAGATTACCGCCATTGCTTATTGGATTCGAGATGATCAGGTGGGCATAGCAAATATGAATAGGATGTGCATACCATTCATATATCCTTTGATTCCTTCTTTTGAGATAGTGATTAGTTGGATCATGGTGAGGAATAGATTTCCAGGATCATAAAGATTTGTTATAAATATAAATTCCCTTCCTCTTTGGTTTATGAACACAATTTTTAAGCTTGTTGCTACTTTAATAGGTGAAGATAAATATATCAGCCCTTAAAGACATGAGGGATGACATGGAGTTTGCTTCAGTACTAGTTAAGGAAAAACCAGTGGTGGTACTACGAGGTATTTGCAACACATTTTCCTCTAGCAGTGTGCACATAATAAAGCTTGCTAGACAACACTTGGGTCGACACCTACTTGGCATTGACAGATTGTATGGCAAGAAAACATAGCCTAATGGAGTGTATATGCTCATTAAGTAACCAACATAGATATGGCTTCCAAATGTATGTCTTCAAAAGATTATGATATTAGCTCCTTCTGACTATCCAAGACAATATGTCTCACTCTCTCCTTTCTTCTGTTGTATGCTTGTATCATATACTATACTGTGATTTGTTATCATTTTTCTGTCTTGTCTTTGAAGTTAGTTTTGCATCTGTAACCAATGGTTCTCAATCAGGTCTTAAGATTGGCATCTTGGTGACTGGGTTTCCTAATTCTTTAATGTCATTAGTTGTTGAAGAGAACTGTTTTCTGTTATCTGGTACATGGAGTTTATGTTGCTCTAGATGGGGTGTCTAAAAAAAATTCATCATCGACCTAGTTGCTATTGTATAGCTTACATATTTAGTCCTAGGGTGATTTTTGGCATGCCATATGGGCAGCATGTCACTGTAGCATGTAGGTTGGGATTCATGCTAATGAAATTGTATGAATTCTACTCTGTTCGAAGTTATATTGCAACCAACAATTTGAAAACAATGTGTAATTTGCAGAGCTCTCATTGAGGGAGAGTTTGCACAAATGCTTCAAGCAATAAAATGGCTGAGATGGGAAAACTGCTCATTGAGTGGAAAGACATGAAGAAGTTGCAGCTAGTTTGGAGAATACAACAAATTTTGGTGACAAAAAGCATACTATGCCACTACAAATGAGGAACAAGTAGGTTCTTATTGCACGTGCGTTGGTTTTCTGTTGGGGATCTATTATGGGTCATGAACTCAAATGTTATATATGAGGACACTGCTTTAAGGTCTGACATGGTAAGACAAGCTGCATGGAGTCTATTGGTGAAAGTTCCTTTGGCTGTAGTTGACCCCTCGTTACTACTTTCTCTGTTACCACCCTTGCCCCAAGCCAGACCTTCAACATTTATGGAATTTCGAGGAGAAGCACCAAGCTAGACATTCAACATTTCTGGAATTTGCAGGAGGCACATCAGTACTTTCTCTACTAACTTCTGCTTAGACGAGTCTCTCACATTTCCCTTGGATTGATAATCTATATGGACCACACACATCCTAGTCTTACACGTAACCATTTTTGGTTTAGATAAATGGCATTCGCCATTGGTAACCATTTTCGGTTTCGATAAATGGAATTCGCCATTGGAATTGAGATGAGATTTTAGAGTTTAGGGTTATGTGTTTTTATGCTTTTACAACTAGTTGCAAGAACTTTTGTGTAACAATGGCAGTTGTAACAGACTTTTTTGTGGTATATTTTCACAAACACACTTTTTCATTTTTCATGCGTCCATCTACTATTGACATATTTTATTAAATATACTCACTTCTCTTTTTAATTGAAGAATAAGTAGTATAGATGATAAGTCTTTTGAACAGAAACCTGGTAGCCTTGAATAATTCTTGTTAATTAATGGTCAACTTCAGGGGATTTAGGGGAACTTCTGTTATTAGACTACCAAACAGGTTCATAAGAATATGATTGTGAGTTTGGATTACAATGAAGCTGAGCATTTAAGTTAGGCATCAATTTCTGCAAATGGACGTCGTGTATATAACTCTGAATGCTTTACATTAATTTCATAGTCATATACTGTTTTGTAGGCAACACTATTCTCTCCCGTTTTTGGAAAAATGTTCAAAGCCTTGTGGTTATGCTACATAATGGTGGTACCAACATTTTTCATGGTGGAAATATCATGCTACTTTGCAATAGGGCAACTGGAAACGTATTCAACAACTTTTCCCTTATTAGAGAGCCTCTCTTATTCGTAATTGGATGCTCTTCACAACCAATGTTTGCATTCTCTTCCAATTATTTGCAATTGCCTTGGTATATAACATTCTATCTATTAATTTACACTTTCAATCAAAATTTAGTGAGAAACCCATGTTTCAGGTATATTTGCATTTCACATTTGAACTTTTGGAGGCGAAATAGGGAGGTGTGAGAAATGGAAGGTTTTCTCCACATAATCTCATATCATAATTATTGTTACGCTTAGTATAAGTAAGCGTTGGCTACTGTGATTGCAACAATGCCACCATTTTTGGAAAACATAGGAGGTTGATCATGGGATGGATCCTCCTACTATTATACTCATTGGGGTTGCTAATCTCCATTGCCAACCATCCATGTCAGCTGAGGTTTCAGGTAAGGAGCTTTCTGCTCTCCTTCTATGTCGTTCAGCATGTTAGGTCTTTCTTACATGCTTGGTGTTTCGGCTCATTGTTTCATTTGGGCAGGTGAGATTTGTTTTTGTAATTTTGTTAATGTTGCTTGTTTGTGTTGTGCGTTTTCGGTTTTAGGATTTGTTCCACTTCAAAATCTATCTAGTAGGCTTGATACCTTGAATTGTTTTGCATTGTGGTGAATTGGTTTGTGTTTGGAGGCCAATTTAGTCTACTATTGTAACTAGGTTGTTTTGTTTCTTTTTCATTTTGTCTTCTTCATTCCATTTTACTACCAAGACTATTGGGTTTTCTTGGATTTACCTTTTCTCCTTTTTGGGTTCCGTTGTGCGGAAAAGATTTATTAAACTCTAAAAATGAAAAGTTAAAACCACTTCATTCTGGAGCAACTAGATCCGGTATTCTTGTTTTTCTTTGATTTTGAGTGGCCTTTGTCTATTTTGGCATTCGGTTGCTTGTATTTTTGGCTTCTCTTGAGAATAAATATCTACAAGAAGAAAAAAAAAGGACTATTTTATTCCATTGCAGCACGAGGGCTGTTTTTTCTCACATTTGATCTTTTAAATGATTCACATGGATCCTTTATGTAGTTGTTCTAGGTTTTTATATTACTCTTTGTAATTAGGTTCATATTTACCATTTTTCCCACTATACAATTGGTTTATTTTGGTTTAGGTTCCCCTATTCAATTCATGTGGGCTACTAGTTTCTTGTGCCATTTATTGCACTTGTGCTCCTATTTTATTCATTTTAGGATGGTCCTGCAGTAAGGATACCGAGACTTAAGTGCCATCTCTAATTCAATACCCATCTCTAATTCAATATCCAAACCAGTCTCTTTTGTAGACAACTTGAGTGGCTGAAAGAGAATGAAATTAAGGATTCTAATCAATGTTCACTGCTAATAAGCATTGTATGAAACAGGTGGTGAGAAGCGACCAGGTGGTCAAGGGACTGACCTTGCAGCCACCACATTTGTGGCAACGCTGCTTCCATTCCAAGGGTTCTTATTACTGCAACTCCTAGCTAATTGAATTAGACAAAACCCAGGTAGAAAAGGCTTCCAGCTAATTGACTTAGACAAAACTCAGGCAGAAAATTCTTCTCTGGTAAAACAAAATGAGTTCTACGGGCAACTTGTCATCTGCTGGATTCATTTTATCTATTGTATTAATAGTTCCAAAAACAATTCCTATGCTTCAATCTATTGGAATGAAAGTTTATGTGTTTGATGCTCTAATTTGCAGCAGTGGGAGCCAACTCAATACTGAAGCATCTAATTTCCACTGCTTGGAATATCATGGCATATCAAGTCAAGAAGTTATCCACTGTAAGTGTCAATTGTAGATATCATTTTCAATGATTGGTATATGTTCTATATCCAGAAAAACAATGGTTTTCTATTTAGGCACTTCTTTACTACTTCCAATTGCATATGAGTTTATGAAATGTATCTATATAGCTTTTTAACATTTTACTTGGGTATTGTTTTGCTAAGCTCCCAAAAAAGACTAGTTTATGAAATTTATCTGTATAAACTGCTCTGGATACTTCTTGCTCAAGGTAGCAAGTCCCTGCCAATACAAAAAGTCGGCAAAAAGTCTTGTGGGAACGAAAGGAACGGTTCAACTTCATCTGCACGAGTATCAGTAATTCTGACATCTCTGACAACTTCTTGAGCAATGATACCAGCTGACATCTCTGGAAACTTCTTGAGCAATGATACCAGCTGCTGCTACCAAAGAATCAATAAGAGTGGATTTTCCTGCAACACAAAAAAGCACCAAGCTCATAGTCAGACATTTTGAAAAATAAGATGCATACTCAGTCAGAGGTCATACATTTTGAAAAATAAGATGCATACTCAGTCAGAGGTCATACATTTTGAAAAATAAGATGCATACTCATTCAGAGGGAAATAAGCAAAGCCCAAAGAGAGTTATACCATGGTCAACATGGGCAATAACAGACATGTTTCGTATGTTATGTTTCCTGTCCATGATTTTACGAGGCTCTTCAACCATGAACTTCACCTAATTGATCTGAGAACCTAACAAAAAGAGTACCATATTTTGAGATTTGTTAGGATATCTAGCATATAGAATATACTTTTAGAAAGAAACCACCTCTGCATGAAATCATCTGCACATACAGTGAATTTTTAGGGGCTCAATACAAATCCTATTACCAATAACTTAATAAGTTCTATCATTGGCAATTCAAACAAGATAATTAATATTATATATTGAAAGTAGTGACTGTTAGGGCTCTAAATCTTCATTAGGTCTGCAAGAATGTTTAGTTGGTTGCTTTTGTACATTATATGACTTTTATAAAGGATCCAGTGTGTATGCTTTATTTACTATTTTAAAAGTTGTATTACTAATGTATATAGGAAAACCCCGGGACTAGTGTTACATCTCCTAGACTGAAGTTGTACTCTTACTAGCGCAGTTTATGTTCTCGGGGAATCTGGATTTCTCTCAATCTGAAAGGTCATATGGTAGTCTAGTTGTTAAAACAAATCATGCAAATACATTGGAATATTATCTAGAGTGGTGATTTAAACCTTAAGTACTAGGCCCAAAATCATGTGACTGTCTTTGTCTTTTTTTCATATGATCTATTTGGTTAATGACCATGCTAATGTTTTGATTTTGGTACCTACTATAGGTTATGCAAACTAGCAAATGAAAAAAACTCTTCTATTATCCCAGCAATAAATACATTAAGCCTCAAAAGGAAACTAAGCTCTAATGAGCGCAACGTCTTGGATTGGGATCGGCTTTGGTTTACATAAGCATTGAAGAATGTGTTTTCCATATTTAAATGTCCCAGATTCTTCCCTGGGCATGAGAGATTCCATGCGAGAAAGGGTGACCTTGCTACTCCACGCTGCGATGACAGGTGGCGAAGAAGATATCTCATAAAAGTACAACAACCCTCAAAGCACATTTAAGAAATCACCTTCAACAAATGTCATATATGGCTTGACACTTAGTCAATATGCATTCAAATGCCCATGCAGACTGGCAACAATGCTTAGTTTTAGACTTTTGGTCACATTTCAAGTCTTTCAATTTTACATTCATATCTGAGTGGTCTCATAGGAATTAGATAACGAGAATTGTTGTCCTAATCTTTTGAGGCATTGATTGAGGCATTGATTGGTATTAGATAATGTTGAAAGACCGCTGCAAGATACCATTAAAGAGATACCAGGGAATTAGAAAATTTTGAGTACAATGGGAGATGGCCCTCAAAGAAAATTCATGTACAAGCGCCCATTTAGGGCGAATTGGAAACAGAGAAAGAGAAAGGTCAGGATAATGAAAAACCTTCAAACGAAGTTTCAGGGATTAAGATTAGAAAGTTGGCCCTCAAAAAAATATTTCAATAATCCCATGTTCCAATGTATACTTATACTTTAGACCATTTATGAAGTGGCATGTTGTCTTATTTTATGCAACAAGACATTTTATAAGTTATATCATAAACAAAACAATTACTTTTTTTCTTTTGTAACATTAAATTCAAATCATTGTATTTTCTTTTTTTCTCTTTTCATGTGAGGTTTGATTACTTATGCGCATTAAAAAATTTCATTCTTTTAAATTGATAACTCCCCTACAATTATATATTATATAATTAAAAATGATTGATTTACGTTAACTAATATCGTTTTTCACTTTTCATTTAATTATATTAATTCAAATGTATTAAAAATATTAATTATATTGCTATGAACGTTTGTTGTTTCGATCCAGCAATTTGTTTTTAAGATTTTACCCTGCGTTATTATTTTACTAACCTATTGTCATTCCAATCCCATCATGAACAAAAAAGGCTGCATGGCAGCTACTCCCTGCCTTGAGGGGAAGCGGGGCTTGAGCGCCAAATTAGTCACAGCCCTGAAGCAGTCATAGTCATAATTATTGATCGAGTTGATTCTTCGGCAACAGAAGTGTATTCGAGTCGTTAAGCAGAGGATTAGGCTGTTTATTAAGATTTTACCATGCGTTATTATTTTACCAACCTATTGTCATTCCAATCCCATCCTGAACTAAAAAAGGCTGCATGGCAGGTAGTCCCTGCCTTGAGGGGAAGCGGGGCCTGCCTTGAGGGGGAAGCAGGGCTTGAGCGCCGAATTATTCACAGCCCTGAAGCAGTCATAGTCATAATTATTGATCGAGTTGATTCTTCAACAACAGAAGTGTATTAGGGTCGTTAAGCGGCCGATTAGGCTGTTTATTAAGCAGTTAATTCCATTGACCCAGCAGCCGCTGAAGAAACAGTCCATAAGGCGAATACGACCAAATTATGCCATTCTAGTCCTACCATCGCAAAGCAACTTTCAAATCAGATAAGAACTAATTTCCAGTGTCTCAATTGCAGGTGCAAAGGTCCCAGTCATACCTAGAAGAAGGCTGAATATGGCGGTCTTACAGTCTGCTACATGTGTGTGAGAGGATTTGGACTCAATAAGAGGGGCTCGTCGCGAAGGTGAGTGATGTTACGCTGATGTGAGTGAGAGGCTAAATATTGTGTTGCGCATAGCGTATTCTGTGTTTTCCTTAATAGTATTTGTGTATCTTCCATTATCGATACAAGATAAATACTGTGGATCTATTGGAATCCATTAATTTCACGTCCAACTTTGTGGGTTAGTCTTCGGACTTCTTTCTAATTTCATATCTAACTTTGTCGGTTAAATTTTAGAGCCGAATAACTATCAGTAAAGTTTCAATTATTCTATTGTGCAGGGGAGCTTTCACTGACCTCACATCCTGCTCTTTAACGCATATCAACGTTACTTTATTATTTAAAACACATCGTTTACAACTCCCGTATTTTTTTAAAGTTATTTTAAATAATCAAACTTCAATGCCAAACAACTATACAGTTTTTGATCATTTTAATTGACTATACCATAGGTCACCATCTCTGAGTTCATTTTCTATATCTACTACATTTCTTTATTATTTAAATTTACCATTCCAGAGGTCAACATCTCGACTTCATCTTTTATATCTACTAAATTTTTTCATTGGAGGAAAAATTTTCTCGAATAATATTTTAAATAATTAAATTGTATTAATAAATGAGAAAATATAGTTTCATCGGTTAGTTGACGATAATGATTATGATTTTTTTTAATGTCCGTTGATACCGAAATTAATATGCGTAAAGTCAAAAGAAGATTATTAGGTTTGTTTAAAAATTTCATTTGTGATTGAAAAATTTTAGGATTTTTTTTTAATGAATTAAAGAAGATTGGTATTATAATAAACCTTTTGAAATTGTGATATAATGGGTGTAAATAATAAATTTAGTTTCAATTGTTTTAGGGTTATTTCCATTCTTTTTAGTGTTATAAAGAAACTTTTTCGACCCACAATATAGTTGTGAGAAAATTAAGATTTCAAGATCTCATATTAGAAAAAGAAGAAAGGGTTCCTGTAAAACCAGATAGTTGTGAGACAATTAAGATGTCATATTAAAAGACAATTAAGATCTTATATTGAAAAAAGAAGAAAGGGTTCTTGTGTATAGGGGAAGACTATAGGAAGTAGTAGTCTTAAGGTTGTGATGTAAAATATCCAGTAACATGGTTTATTTGCAGACTAAGTCTCGAAAGCTTGGACGAGATAAGTGAAATTTTCTTAAAGTAATTAGAATTCTGCTATGCTTTGTTACATAAATATATGTGTAGGTCTAAATATATGTGTAGGTCATTGTATTAAACTGAATTACGGAAGGAAAAATTATGTTTAAACTCGTAAAAGAATTTACCATCGAATATTGTAGGCTAAGTCTCAAAAGCTTGGACCAGATAAGTGAAATTTCCTTAAAGTAATTAGAATTTTTCTATGTTTTGTTACATAAATATATGTGTAGGTCATTGTATTAGAGTGAATTACAGAAGGAAAAATTACATAAAAACTGGTAAAAGAATTTACCATCGAAATTTAATAGTTCTTATTAAGAATATATGGTAGAACTGAAAAAGTATGTTTCAGTATTGGAAATAATTTTAAAAAGTTCTTATTAAAGAACATAATTGACAAAGGGTTACCCTCGCTTACACCCACAATATGCATATAAAATGCATAAGAAATAATTTTAAAAAGTTCTTATTAAAGAACATAATTGACACAGGGTTACCATCGCTTACAACCACAATATGCATATAAAATGCATAAGCACATTTGTCCCAGGAATGTTAACTCCCTAAGGAGTCAAATCTTCATTTAGAATATGGTTAGGGCCCCTTTCTTAATCTTTGCAGAATAATTTATAAACTAACCAAGTCTAACCCTTAATCCATCATTTCCTTTCTATTGGGGCTCATTCACCCTCATAAACCTTAGTTTAAACCTTAAGCCGCATATAATCAACTCCACACTTTGCTTTGTTATATTGGACTTAACCACAAAACCCTCTCTCGGTGCTTTATTTCTATTATAACCCTTTTATAATAGAAATAAACATAAAGATTCATAAACTTACCTTTTCGCCTTTTTCCTCGGTCCTTGCCAGACTTCAAAAAGAATGAACCCGCGTTCATAAATCATCGAGTCCACACATCAAAGACTTCTCCTTCCTACTGCACTCTCCATTCTCCGATCTTTGATCAAATCAGGACCGTTGACTTGCGCTTGATCTGATAGTTGTCGCTTAGCCTAATCAATCAAACTTGCGCAATAATCCTCCACCATCGATCTGCACTCAATGGATCTGACGGTTCACAACGATTTCAGGTAAACAACAAGCATGGAGAATATCTGCCCGAAAAAACAGTTTTCTCTCTCTCCTCCACTGCTACGTGTCGCTCGGTTAGTGGAATCAGGTGACCACTCCTTTTTACCACTTATGGTTTCTACCTCACCCGAAATACCACTTCCTCTTATAAACCCACCTTTTTTCTTGGTTAACGCCCGAACTTATTCACGCCCGATGACCGTAGATCTTCAACCATTGACAGTTACGACGACTCCTCTAGATTCCTCTTCCACCAGCGTTTTTGGTTAATCTCCATCGTTCATTCCTTTATTCAAATCTAAGAGATTTAATCTTGGCCGCTTATCATCTTACAACCTTGTCTGTTGATCTCCGAGATCCAACGACTCCTATGCATCAACGATTTGCCTCTTCATTCATCGCTTTGATTTGACTTTAATTCATTTTTCTAGTGTTTTGTAGTTTCGGGTTTCTCTTTAGGGTTTCGAATTTTCGCTCTTCCGCTGCTCAACTTTTTTTCAGCTTAACTCCATGAATTCTCACTTCGCTACCTCTCCAGAGCTTCACTCTGATCTTTCAATTGAATTCAAAGACCTACTATAATTCCTCTAAATCATTCTCCTCCTCTGTGTAGCTCTATAAAACTTTGCCTGGAACTGCTGTTACATAATACACAACTTACATGTAAATCAATCATTAAATACTCGTTTCACACACTTACACAATTATGGAATAAACCTTTGTATATATATATAAGTATAAACAACTGATTAAATATCGAGACTCTCTGTCTCTCAAGCTTGATCTTCAATATCAGTGGCCTCCTTCTCTCACACTCTGCCCGTAGGCTTACATTTATACCAAAAAGGTTCTATTGAACTAATTCTGGTTCAAATCCTTAATTTACTAAACTAACTCCTAAATTTCCTCTAAGTCCACTCCTAACTCTAGTTAATCCCTAAGAATCCTCTCTAGTTCCTTGAATCATGAAACTACATTAAGAGTTATAATTGACTTCTAACTCTCTTTTCATTATTAACCACTCGTATTCTCTTTCATTCAAGAGCATTTACAAACATCCCACATTATCTAATTAATTCCTATCCTACTCACTCAAAAGCCTAAATATTACATTAACTTAACACTTAGGAAACAAAATTCCCTAAAACACATGACCTCTATGTCTACTAAAATACAATAATTTTCCTTAGGTTGAATGCTCCTGCATTAGACTCCCAAAGTAGAAAATATTCATGATCTCCTGATCATGTGTCTTCATAAGTTGATAGAAAACCTCCAGGGTCCCAAACTTTAGTTTGTAGTTGCCCAAATGCCTTGCACCTTTGTTCCTACTGTATGTCTGTTGTATTCTATTTCATCTTCCTCTCCTTCTCAATCAAGTTGAAGTTCTGATTGATCATGCTTCCTGCTGTTATCAATTTCTTCCACATGGACTGTTTCATTATCAACTTCCATAATTCTTCAATATCTGTCTCCAGTTCATCTTTGGACTGGCCCATATTCTTCCTCTTACTTCTTCCTCTTTCTCTTTCTTGCTCTCCACTAACTCTTCAAACCATTGTTGGTTACTTTCACTTTATAGTTGCTATTTTACTTTTTCTTCTACTTTTCCCCTTGCTACCATTGTAGACATTGCTCTTTCTCTTGCTCCAACTTTTGCTTTGACTCTTATGCTTACTGCCTCCCTTTCATCCTTACCCTCTTTCATGATTATTTCAGTCTACACTGAATTATGACTTTCTGGCATTCTCTCCAACAATTGAGCATCTCTGTTCCATGGATTAAATTCTTCCATAGAATCTTCTTCTTTCATCTTTATTTGGCTACTCATACATGCCAAATTTCCTCCAGCATCTGCAACTAAACCTACACTCACAAAACACTTGTTAAAATAAAAAAATAAAGTTTTTGTGACTTATCTTCCTTTGGCAACAATATAATTTGTTGCTCTATTTCTTTCTCCTCTGTCAGCACATCAGTACGTTGTTTTGAATTCTCAAAAGAATTCATGAGACTGTCAACTAGTCTCTCCTCCACACCATCTGCTCTAATGTTGTCTTTTTGTCCTTGTTCACTGTAGTTAACTTCTTCCTCTACAATCACATTGTCATACTCTGAATTTCTCAAAAAATACTCCAGCAATGCAATTTCTCTATGACACTTCGCAAGTACTTCATCATCACTTATAATCCCTTCATTTATAAACGAATTGTCAGTTTGAAAATTACAAGGCCCAACAATTTCAACTATTGTTTCACATATCAGTTCCTCAAACTGAACTTCATCTCTTTTTCCCACAATAAATTTTCCTTGTGTTGTAACAGCTTCATTACTAAGTTCTTTCTACTACAATAAGTCACCACCTTCCTCATTCAAGAGATATTCTCCCTTATCCTTTACTCCAGAGTATTCATCTTCTGAAAGATACTTTTCCATACTTTTGACAGCTTCAAAAGATTGCTCATCCTTTGCAAAACCCTCCTTTATTAGTGACTAATCATCAGATGTCTTTACTCCCAAGGTTAAATCCTTTGCATAGGTTTCTTCGTTCTTAAAATCTTTCAGTAGATGTCCTTTTTTACTGATTGTCTTAACAAATTCCATGGTTATTTCCACTGTGCCTATCATCATGGTGAACTGATGATCCTTTACTATGATTTCAGCTAACATAGTCTCTTCTTCAAGTTTGCCTTTAATCTCTTATTGTTAACCTTCTCCAAGAGCTATCCTTGTCTCACCATATGCATTAATATTCTCCTGCATTTGTTCTGCATCCACAGACAAACTATCAGTCTTAAAAACATAAAACCCCATGGTCCCACTTGATGTTTCAGCCATCATATCTCCTTGTTGTTCCAAGTTCTCTTTATGACTCAGAAATTCTTCAATGGTCTCCTCTTCAATCTCCTCAAGCCCTTCACTTGGTTGCTTGATATCATTCCACAATTTTATATGAGACCTATTTATCTCATCTTCTTCCAGAACAAAATTTAGATTCTGATTATCTTCTTCCTCCTTTATGACAATATCAGCAAATTGTCCTTCTTTACATGTTTCACCTTCAAACATATTGAAATTATCATATTTAAAATCATTAAATATTTTGCGCTCACTTGACGTTTCAATCTTCAAGTCTTCATCTTCACTTAGAACATCACCATGTTCTGCTTCACAAATGGACACTTCCATTTTTATTTCCAACTCAGCTTCCCTGAACTTTTCCATCAGTCACCTTACTTGCCTCTGTTGTAGCCTTCTCTGCAACTTATACCACTTCACTGGCTTGTTCCTCAAGACCCAAACTAATCTTTGGTTTTCCTCTACTATCATCATCAATACGTTGAGTTGTTCTTTCATATCTGTGATTTCCTTGTCAATTTCCTCTTGACTCATCCTCTTGCCATTTGCCTTGGCATCCTCTTTCTTCATCTTTCTTCTGTTGTGGTCTTCCTTAGAACCTCTACTATGACTATCAGTAGCCATCTTCTTCTCATCTCTCTTCATGAGCTCCTCACTCATTCACTATGAGTTGCATTAAAGCTTGTGCAACAACAAGTCCTCCTTGTTGCAACTTACCTCACCAAGCTTTCCTCTGTACTTCATCTTTTAGCAAGCACTCGATTCTCTATCTCTTGAAACTCCTCTAAGCACTTCTCTCTGCTCCTTTTAGGCTTCAACTCTTCTGCACTTCTCAAGAACATAACTGTCCTCTTGTATTTCAATCACAATGAAATACTTGGTTCTGACCACCTCTTCTTTCACTTGGAGAGTCTTACCAGCTTCTTTCATTACTTAGAAATTCTACCCACATCCTTTGTGGAATTTCCTTTGTGAGCTACAACACTACCTCTGCAGTAACAAGTCTCCTTCTTGCTACATATGCTTTACTAAGATTCTCTCCTCTGAGCTCAGTCTCTTAGCATTTCTCTGGTTCTTTCCTCTGGAACCAATTCAAGAACTCCTTGCTCTAGATGTTGCAACCTTCTCACATTCTTTTGTTGTTATCTATGCATCAATGTACAAACACACATTCTCTAATCAAATCAAAACAAAACATATCACCTCACCTTCAAGATTTCTGCATGATCTTGTTCCACCATTCCAACTATACCTTGAATGGATTGTCCTCTGTTTCTTGCATCTGCAAGTTCTACTACACATCACCTCTGTGTGCCTACTTTCTGTCAAATTAGAATCTGATCATTCCTTTCCTGCATAAACATCTTTGACACATAACTTTTTTCTCAATTCTTTCACATATAATTTCTTTGTTCTGTTTTAACACCAATTGTTTCAATTACAATTATACTCTAATACCAAATGACACAGGGTTACCCCTGCTTACACCCACAGTATGCAAGTAAAATGCATAACCACATTTGTCCCAAGAATGTTAACTCCCTATGGAGTCAAATCTTCATTTAAAATATGGTTAAGGCCCCTTTGTTAATCTCTGCAGAATAATTTATAGACTAACCAAGTCTAACCCTTAATCCATCCTTTCCTTTCTATCGAAACTCATTCACCCTCATAAACCTTAGTTTAAACCTTAAACCGCATATAATCAACTCCACACTTTGCTTTGTTATAACGGACTTAACCACAAAACCCTCTCTCGGTGCTTTATTTCTATTATAATTCTTTTATAATAGAAATAAACATAAACATTCATAAACTTACCTTTTCGCCTTTTTCCTCAATCCTTGCCAAACTTCAAAAAGAATGAACCCGCATTCATAAATCGTCGAGTCCACACATCAAAGACTTATCCTTCCCGCTACGCTCTCCATTCTCTGATCTTCGATCAAATCAGAACCGTTGATCTACGCTCGATTTGACAGTTGTCGCTTAGCCTGATCAATCAAACTTGCGCGACAATCCTCCATTGTCGATCTGCGCTCAATGGATCTAACGGTTCACAACAATTTTAGGTAGACAACAAGCACAGAGAATACCTGCCCAAAAAAATGGTTTTCTCTCTCTCCTCAGCTACTACGTGTCACTCGGTTAGTGGAATCAGGTGACCACTCATTTTTACCACTTGTGGTTTCTACCTCGCCCGAAATACCACTTCCATTTATAAACCTGCCTTTCTTCTTGGTTAATGTCCGGACTTATTTGCACCCGATGACCATAGATCTTCAACCATTGATGGCTGCGACGACTCCTCCAGATTCCTCTTCCACCAGCGTTTCTAGTTAATCTCCATCATTCATTCCTTGATTCAAATCTACGTGATTTAATCTTGGCCACTTATCATCTGACAACCTCATCCGTTGATCTCCGAGATCCAATGGCTCCTATGCATCCACAACTCGCCTATTCATTTGTCCCTTTTCTTTGACTTCAATTCATTTTTCCAGTGTTTTGTGGTTTCAAGTTTTTCTTTAGGGTTTCGACTTTCCACTCTTCCGCTGCTCAACTTTCTCTAAGCTTAACTCTGTGAATTCTCACTTCGCTACCTCTCTTGAGCTTCACTTTTATCTTTCAATTGGATTCAAATACTTGCTATTATTCCTCTAAATCATTATCCTCCTTTGTGTAGCTCTACAGAACTCTGCCTGCAACCTCTGTTACAAAATACACAACTTACACGTAATTCAATCATTAAATACTTGTTTCACACACTTACACAGTTATGGCATAAACCTCTCTCTCTCTCTCTCTCTATATATATATATATATAGATAAGTATAAACAATTGATTACATATCGATACTCTCTGTCTCTCAGGCTTGATCTTCAATATCAGTGGCCTCCTTCTCTCACGCTCTACCCATAGGCTTACATTTATACTAAAAAGGTTCTGTTGAGCTAATTCTAGTTCAAATCCTTAATCTACTGAACTGACTCCTAAATTTCATCTAAGTCCGCTTCTAACTCCACCTAATCCCTAAGAATCCTCTCAAGTTCCTGGAATCATGAAACTACCTTAAGAGTTATAATTGACTTCTAACTCTCTTGTCATTATTAACCACTCATGTTCTCCTTCATTCTAGAGCATTTACAAACATCTCACATTATCTAATTAATTCCTATCCTACTCAATCAAAAGCCTAAATTACATTGACTTAACACTTAGGAAACCAACTTCCCTAAAACACATGACCCCCTATGTCTACTAAAATACAATGATTTTCCTTGCGTTGAATGCTCTTGTATCAATAATTATATTCTTTGTTACATAAATATATGTGTAGGTCATTTGTATTAGACCGTGGAAATTAATGGATCAATGGAAATATGTTAGGATATTCCGACACATAGGAAATAGTTAAGTTCAACTTGGTCTAGTATAGAGTTAGGTATAGAGTTAGGTAAAGTGTGTTTCTTTACCGTTGTACATTTTGTAACTTACAATCCGACGGTCACGATATGTAGTGATCCGACGGTTCATTCTCTCCTCGGTATTACCGACACTTGATCCGTGGCTTGACACCCGATTGGTCCATGAATTCTATTTAAAGCGCATGGAGGGTCATTTGTAGGTTAACCGTGCATGAGAGAAGCTTATGTAAATTTTCATTCTTTTATTAATAAATTGCCTGTAGTAGCCACGTTGGCGCAGGCCGTGGACTGTTTCCCTCTCTGAGGGTTTTAACCACGTCAAAATACTGGTGTATTGATCTGTGATCTATTTGTGAGCGGTGTCCTTTTGGTGTTCTGTCTGAGGAACTTACCCTGTAAATTCCTACATGGTATCAGAGCTATTTGAGGGCCGCGTCCGTTGGTGATCCAAATCTGAAGCCAGTAGAATTGCATGCGGCTGTCGTTTCCTAGATCTACTATTTCTGACTGCTTTTGGGCCGAGAGGACTGCTCTGTTGTGTTCGAAGCATCTGTTCTAGTGAGAAACCCCTTTCGTTTCACGCGAAAAGGTTTCTGGTAGCCCTATCTGCGTCATTTTTAAGATCTGGAGGTATACAATGTTTATCTACAGTTTACTGTTATTTTCTCTCTGGTTATTTCGGTTTCTGTTTATTTAGCCTTTTTTTTATTATCGGATCTATACCTTTCATTTCTGCATATGCTCTTTTCCCTGCGACTCTGTGCGATCTTGGCAAATCAAAAACAGAAAGGAAGTTTTTTTTCTCTCATGTGTATGCTCTTTTCCCTGCACCTTAGTGTGATCTTGGAAAATCAGAAACATTGAAAAAAATATTTAGTTTCCGGCTAAAGCTAACTTTGAGTCGTAAGGTTCGTTTTTCTTTGCATATTCGTGTTGGGTTTTGTATTTTTGTTTTGTAGGAAAAAAGAGCTTTCTCAAGGCAAGCACACAACCCAAGCCCCCCCCCTCTCTCTCTCTCTCTCTCTCTCAAATTTTTTGTATAGCTCAATTGGTTCAAAGCTATTTTAAGAGAGTAGAGATCTTGGGTTCAAATATCCATTTTTTGGGGGCGTTTTTTTTCATTCCCGCACATTCGCGCACTTTGCCGACAACTTCAACAATGTTTTTTCAAAAAGCCATAACTTCTTCATCCGGAAGCCTTTTTCAGAGCCGTTTTTTTTAAAACAGCCTAATTTTTCAAGATCTATCCAATGGAACACTTACTTTTAACATCTTCAGCTTCATTTTTTTTTTAAAATGGAAAGTCCATGCCAAGTCATTCTTGACAGCACTAACTACTTCCAATGGGTATCCTACATGGAAGATTTACTTAGAAGTAAAGGTCTCTACAGAATAGCCACGGGCCAAGAGAAGAAACCAAAAGATGAAGACAAGGTTGCAAAATGGGAAAATAGACAAGATCAAGCACGTGGTTTGATAGGGATGTCTATTTCTCCTGATCTTAGATTCCATATTGCAGAACTTGATACTCCTCATGAAGCATTGGAACAAATCACTAAAGTTTTTGGGATTAAAAATGAAATTAGAGCCCATCAACTTGAAAATGAGTTGCTTACATTGGATCCTAATAATTTTTCTTGCATTGAAGATTTCTTGTCCAAATTCAAGACACTTAGATATCTCTTGGAAGGTGTTAAGGTTAAGAAAGAAGATAGTAACCTTATTTATTCCATCCTTACTAAGTTGGGACCAGCCTACTCTGTATTTGTTTCCACCTTCCATTCTACAAGGGAAGCTTTCATTTGTCAAGGAAAAGACTACAAGGCCCCTTCCTTGGACTCTTTTTGTGATTCTTTAATAAGAGAACAAGAAAAACTCTTACACCTTGGTCTTCTTAATCTTGGAAACTCTTCCAAGAAAGCGTTAGACGCCCAACAGCAACCAAATTTAAAAAATCCTAAGAAGTCATATCCTAAAAAGAATGGTCATAAACCAAACAAGGGTCCTAAGCAAACTCAGTCTCAAAATGAAAGATCATTTAAGCAAAATGATAAGACCAATAAAAACAAATGGAAGAAGACTGATAGACATTGTAACTTTTGTAATCGAGATGGCCACTTAGAATCTAAATGCTTTAAGAAGATGAAGCCTTGGAAGCCGCAATGAAGAAACATAACATCCATGTGAAGCATTCTTCTACTTCAACTTCAACTTCATCTTCAGGAATGGCACTTTCTGCATGTCGTTGCCAATCATCTCAGTCTGCTTATGCATTAAATGTATCTTCTTCTTCTCATTCTCATGAGTGGCTCATTGATTCTGGAGCCTCTTATCACATGGCCAAAAACAAAGCCATGTTTTCTTCTTTAATTGATTGTAACACCAAAAATATATATGTTGGTGATGATAGATCTCTTAATGTTGTACGGACTGGAACTGTTCATCTAGACAATGGTCAGTTTAATGATGTATTATGTGTTCCAACCTTATCCAGCAACCTTCTATCTGTATATCAGATAACTCATTCAGGTGAAGGTAAAATTGTTGAATTTTCACCTCATGATGTTGTAATCAAGGATCTAAGAGATCCTAAACAGATTCTAGCTACTGGTATTGCTGATGATTCCACAAGGTTGTATAAGTTTCACAACTTTGGGTCATCAAATCTTCCCTCAGTATTTGTTGCTCATAATGATGAAGTGACAAACTTTGGCATGAGCGATTTGGTCACTTAAACTATCGCTCCCTTCAGCATCTATGTTAAGAAAATATGGTGACAGGTCTTCCTATGGTATCTTGCAGATATGGTGTTTGTTTCGGATGTGTACTCGGAAAACATCATCGGGACAGTTTTGACAAACGTGCCTCTTGGCACGCCTCAGCCCCTTTACAGCTTGTGCACAGTGATTTATGTGGTCCACTTCCTGTTGCTTTATTCTCTGGCTGCAAGTATTTCTTAACTTTCATTGATGATTTCTCCAGACGCACTTGGGTATACTTCTTAAAACTCAAGAGCGAAGTATTTAAAACATTTTTGGCCTTCAAAGCCTTTGTTGAAAAACAATCTGGACATCAAATTCTTAAGCTAAGAACTGATAATGGTGGAGAATATGTTAAAAACACATTCATCAACTTTTGCACCGAAAATGGATTTCAAATGCAACATACTGTTCCATACACTCCACAACAAAATGGTGTAGCTGAAAGGAAAAATCGCACCTTAAAGGAAATGGCTAATTGTATGCTGCAATCTAAAGGACTCATTCTTAGTTTTTGGGCCGAAGCAATTAATTGTGCAAATTATATAATAAATCGCACTCCTACTAAGGTTCTAAAGAATATCACTCCAGAAGAAGCTTGGAGTTCCATTAAACCAGATGTAAGTCACTTTCGTATTTTTGGAAGTGAAGCCTGGGCCCATATTCCAGATGAAAAGCATAAAGCTTTAGAACCTAAGAGTGAGAAATGTACTTTTGTTGGATATTCTGAAGATGTAAAAGGTTATAGACTTATTCAATTTAAGTCCAAAAATGTTATCATTAGAAGAGATGTAAAATTTGATGAAAATAAATCGGCCTGCGAGCCTAGTCCGGCGGATGTGCCACCTCTTCCTATCTCTTCTACTTTTGAAAACATTTCTTCTTCAGATGATGAAAGTTAGGATGACAATCCTCCCCCACCTTCTCAAGATCCTCAACTTCCAAGATGGGTCCGTGCTACTCGGGATGCAGCAGGTGATCTTGCCGGTGATCCTACAGATCAGTGGCGTACACGTTCTCAGTTTGAAAGAGCCTCTTCTCTACTGGCTCAAGCTCCAGTAAATCATGATCCTGACACTTTTGCAGAAGCTTCAGGCCATCCACATTGGGAAGCAGCTATGAATGAAGAATATCATTCATTATTGGCAAATGATACATG
>APFE031247234.1:222655-246611 GCA_000404065.3 Pinus taeda | reverse complement strand
GTTACTTGCACCAACTGGCATTGTAGCTTTCAATATAAATGCCCTCACAATTCACTCTGCCCTTCATATCCCTATCCAAACAATGCATCCTCTCGAAGGCCAACCACTCCTACAACTGCAAGAGCAACTCCGTCATGTAGAATACATTCTCATTGATGAAATGAGCTTCATTGGTCCAAAAATGCTTTCTCGCATTGATGATTGTCTAAGAGAGGCATTCCCTCTTCACTGAAATGCACCATTTGGTAATCTCTCAATTATCCTTGTCGGAGATTTAGGCCAGCTACCACTTGTAAAAGACATTCCTTTATACGCTGGGACATCACGTGGCACTGCACTTTGGTGCAACTTTGACATATTCATAACACTTTAAACCGTTTTCCGTCAACAAGGAGCTAGCCCGTCCCAGGTTTCTTTCTGGCAAATACTTACCAATCTCAGAAATGGATTATCTACACTTGAAGATTGGCGACACCTAATGTCAAGAATAAGTTCGTCTCTTACACATGAAGAGAAACACACATTTGAAGAATCCATGCACCTATATGCAACAAACAACTCAGTTGTCTTGCATAATAGGAAAATGCTCAAAAAATTGAACTTCCCAGTAGTGCTTTGGTTTGCAGAACAACAAAGGCAGAAAATTCCTACTACAACAGAAGATGAGCATTTGCATGCAAAAGTGCTCCTATGCAATGAACAAAAAGTTATGCTCACCAGCAACTTATGGGTACATGCAGGCCTCGTCAATGGCGCACTTGGGAAGGTCATCTCAATATTTTATTCAATTGGCTCAAGGCCCCCAGAATTACCATCCTTCATGGTTTTCGACTTCAGACAATACAAAGGAACACCATGGGACATTTCACACCCAACATATGTACCCATTTCTCCCATCACAAGGGATACATGCCATCAGATACCACTTCAAATGGCATGGGCTTCAACGATACACAAGTCATAAGGAATGACATTAGACAAAGAAACAGTAGACATCGGCACCAAAGAACGCCAAGTGCTAACGTTCACTGCAATTTCAAGAGTGCGTTCATTGGCAGACATTCACATCAATCCAGCATTCCCATTCTCACGCATTGCACAAATGCATAAGAATACATATCTTAAGCGTAGATAGCAAGAGGAATCATTGCTCGCATCAAAATCTATTCAGGAGAAATCACTCTAGCCAATCGTACAACCTGTCTTCTAGAATTACCCACATGGTAAACACCACTCGCTACATAACCAAATTTCACATACATTTGCTTGCTATTACATTTACCCTCATATGATTTTATATTCGTTTGGAATCATTTATTTTATTTGAAATATTCAAACAAAATCGTCAAACATATCCATTGTCACTTACAATGTTTCCTTTTTGGATGGCAACAGGTATGGATATAGGCTAACTACGAATGTTGTATGAGTATTGCCAAGAAATTCAGCAACAAGAACTTACATTACAAGATATGCAAACAAGGATCTTTCCCCAACAATCATTGCCTCTTTACTGTTTGCGCCCAACCATTGAGTTGTTAAAGAAAATAAGAAAAATACTTAAGATAACAATTCACATCCATGAAAGGGATGCACACAGGAAAATGCGACATCAATTGCAGGAACAACTCGCATAGTTTGGCACCACAATAAACACTAATTGGTGTTGTCGATGCCATGGCCCATCATGCATATAAGATTAGTTGCTCATTGTCAATTACATCTATATGTGATAGAATACTTTTATTGTACATATGTTTAGAAGCCAACTGATACTTTCATTGTATATATGTTTAGTTATAACCTACCAAACACATCTCTATGTGTAGACTGTTGAGCTAATTTATGTGACTAAATTAACGCAAGTATTATTATCAATCCGGGTTTGTGAAACTTAGAGGCAAATCCACTATTTGTGAAGATCAAGTATAACTACACTTTGAAAGATAAATGGCAAAAGAAACTAAGGAAACATATATCTAAAACTCTTAATTCAATCAGCTTAAAAGAGGAAACACTGAAAGAGTTCTTGACTCAAGAGATCTGCTCTCACCTCAATTATGACTTCAATGAATTAGAGATTATAATAAAAGACTCAAGATGCATAAATCATACATGAAAAAGATCTCTTAACTTAAGAGACATTCAAAGTTTTCCATAATAACTCATTCATCTCAAGGTATAAATCTAAATAGAAACAAACTGCTTGCATGTAAATAAAGGACTAAATCTAATTCACCATTTCAAAGAGAGAATGCTCAACTTGAGCACTTGCTTGCCAACTCAATTAGATGATGAAGAAACCATTAACAAATGAAATTAATAACCATAATGCAATCTGAAATAAGACTTTTGAAAAACTAAACCTATCAACAACCAGATTTGCAATGAAATAAAACTAGTCTAAATTGGAAGTGTACTTAGCTTGGTGTGGGGGCCCTCCACCCTTACCTTACACACTTATGAAGATGATATTAGAAGCTTTAGATCAGTCAAACATCCATGTATTGATCAGCAAAATGAAAGTAACACAAGTCTCCAACTTAAGTCTTCACACCAAAAATATTACAGCATAAAAGTATCAAATGTCAAGTGTGTTGAGCCATCAAAATGTGGCTCTTAAATAATGAGTTTATGAAACCAACTGATCTGAAATCACTCTAACAAACATAGCTATCCTAATCCACCTATCCAAGTCGAATCCAACTCCCTCATCCCAAGAAATATGACTAAAATCAGGGAATCCTAAAACAGCCCTATTTAAATGGGATTTCTGGATGACTAGTCATGATTGACTAGCTCCAAAAAGGCATAAGAAAACTCGTTCTGCTGAAACCAAGCATAGGTGGCTTGGTCCTAGTTCCCAAGCCTTCTATTCATGCATCCCATTCGTGCTGAAGTGGCCTGCATCCATATCAACCATGAAGTGATTACGAGAATTTCTTAAAACTGCCAAAATTGCACTTAAACTCAAACTTTAATAAAAACTTTAGAAATTGATAAATCAAAGTTAAATACCTGATTAAACACCAAATATTCATTAAAATGAGATGGATGAGGTGAAAATAAGGGATAAATGGATAACTAGATAAGTTTATCAAAGCAAAATGAGATCAAATCTGAAGCCCAACATAGACCATATGTTAAAGTGAAATGCAACAGTCATGCTCCTAATGTTTAGTTCACTCATCAGTGGTGTTTTCCCCTGTTGAAAAAGTTTCACTTGCTTTAATACAACTTTTATGCCTTCAAAGACATGCAACTTTTTCCTTTCAATTCCTTTTGGGCAAGTAAGTTGTGATGCTGGATTGATCAACCTCTGTAAAACTTCATGCCTCGTAGATAGCACTGTTGGGCAGTGGGGTAATCACGTTGTAAAGGTAGGGGAGACAACAACTGATAATACCCTAAACCAATATAAATCCAAGTCTCTGTTCACCCAGAAGGAAAGATTATTGCAGACATTCATTGTTGAACATTGGAATTTGTGTAGGAAAGAAAAAAACTGCTAGAAAATAATATAAAATGCATGAATGAACTAGGTAACCTTCCCATGTATTTGAATCAGATTTTGATACACAGGAAAACTTGCATTTTTATGAAGTATATTTATACCATAATGAGATGTTAATAACATTTATTATATTCCAACATTAAATTTTTTTTTTTAAAGGATAGTTCAACCTATGATTTTCAATTTAAAATTACAGATTTTAATTTCATACCATGAATTGCAAAGTACATCTACCTTATTATGATGAGATACATTTATATATGTCATGTCATTTTGTATTGGTTCTCTATTGGTTCTCTATTTTTGAGTGCTTGATTGGACAACTATCAGACTTGAGGATTCAATATTGACAATGATGGATCATTTTTTATTTGGCGTCCACAACATATATATAGCAGTGCTTTCTCCATATTTATGTGCCAATGTGTTTATCTGATGTTATTGTTGTTTTATATGTTTAAATAAAAATATAATATATATATATAATTATATAATATAATATATAATATATATATTAATATATATATATATATATATATATATATATAATATTAGTAATTTTTTATGTTTGTTGATTTTTCGCTGATTTTTTGCCCATTCTAATGTTGTCAACATTGCTTGGAAGTGGGCAGTAACAATTGGGAAAAACTCCATGCTTTGAAACTCCTATTAAAACTGACTATAGAGAAGGAAAATGGTGTAGAAATTTGAAGAAAATGTTGCTTGATGCAAATTCAGAAATTTCACCTCATTCTTTAGGCTCCTCAAATCTATTTCTTGTGAACTTTCATCTTTAGCGATGAATCTAAAATATAACTTACTACAGTATACATTTTCACTTTTGACTAAACAATGTTTCCATCCCTTCAGGCACAATCCCTAACACATAACAGATCTAAGATAACTTATAAATAGCATTTTTGCTATAGCCACAAAACTGCCCCCTTAGCTTCTATATACTTGTCAAATCACTCAACAAAAATGTTAACTCTTTATGATAAATCAACATACCAAACAGCCACACAAACTACTCATTCCCCATCTCTTAACAAATTTCTTGAATTCTTCACAATCAATTACCTGCACCTCTTTGCTACTATCAGACTACAGAAATATGAGAATTATGGCCAACATAGATGCAGGGAAACCACTTTTGCATATAGGATTCTTTACTATACAAACAATAACTATAAAAATAGGGAGGTTCACAAGGGCACTACTACAATGAAGTAAATGGAGCATAAGCAAGAAAGAAGCATGACTATTACTTCTACTACAACTGCATGTGCATTGAATGATTAACATATAAACATTATTGATATTCTGGATTAGAATTGGAGCGTGCTCTTAGAGTTCTTGACAACTCTATCTGTCTATTTGATAGTGGTGCTGGTGCTGAGTCACAGTTAGACAGTACGGGGGCACGCAGATAGGTATGGTGTTCTTATAATTATCTTTGTCAACCAAATGGATCTACTTGGAGCAAACTTTTAGAAAACAAGAACATGATAATAAAAAACCTAGGGGCAAAACCTTTTGCTCTGCAAATTCTAGTTGGGGCAAAGGACTACTATCAGGGACCTGTTAGAATAAGCATCATTAATGCTGTACATACATCATTAATCAATTGTATGTATGTCCTGCATATTGTCTTTCAATGAAATGCATTAGGGTTTGTAGAAATAAGTAGATAAATCAATTCAAATCTCAAAGATAAGCATATTTTAAAAATTATGTTTTCTTGGGGTCCTTAATAAATATAGTTAAAGTCTATAAGCACTTTTTTAAGGCATTTCAGCACACCTCAGTAACTATTTAATCATTTGCACATTTCTTGTCTTTTGGTGAGCACGTTGGTACTTTTACAAAAGTTGTTCTGTTTTTTCGAACACAAAAAGGATCAAAGAACTAGATGTATCTCTTGTGTTTCTTTGCTTGTTTAAAACTTTTGAACAATTGATATCGTTCGACGTTTATGTGAATTAATCAAAGTCTGGCCAATTTTAGCCGAAGAATCCATTTCTACTATGTTGTAGCATTTCTTTTTGCATTCTGGTCAGGTGAAGCAGTAAACCTTGGTGCATATTTAGCTATAATGGCCCTAGTGTCTTTAACTCTTGAATTTATATTTTATGCGACAACCGAAGAACTTGTAGCTTGTTAATTGAAAATAAAAACTTATTGTTGGATGATAGAGCTTGACATTATTCTTGTGGTTGATCTCTATCGTATGAGTTTATGATTATTGAGTTAGGACAATGACAACGTCCTTAGGTTCTATATGCATTTTATTATCAATATAATATTTTACATAATATTTCTCATTGTAACTGGAAATGGAATGATGGTCATCTAAATTAAATTCCATTGGCTGACGTTGGAATGATGGCCATCTTAATTACACTTCATTGGCTCACTGAAGAGTAGAATATGTAAACAACTTAATAGTGATTATTGATGAGAGGATGACATTTACCTTTTGTTCTTTATGTTATTTGCAAAACATAAAACACATATAGTTGAATAGCAGATATTGAATGTGAACCAAAACAAGTTCTAATTGATCTAATAAAATTGAAACTTGAATAGCTACTGTAAACGCATGTGATAAAAAACACTACCTATGAGAACAATAGTGTTTGACAATAGAATTCTAATTAACAACTTTGTATTTTCTTTGGATTAATACAATTGTGTCTCTTCTTGTGGTCACTTGTTTTAGTGACCCACTGGTGCTCACTAGAGCTGAAAATTTTCTTGTCCTTGCCTTTGGAGAAATTGTATGTATGTGGAAGGAAAAGCAATTATGATATCACTATTGATTTGCCAAACCATTGTTATGTACTTTTTCAGGTCTGAAGATGTGTAACTTGTGGTTTAGCTTGGTACATTCTCTTGTATACCAATTTACTTTGAATTTTTCAATATTATAAGTCCAGTAGCGATTTAAGTGAATGTCTGCATGGAAGAACTGCATTGGGCTTGAACTTTTCTAAAAAATTACATTGTGTTTAAAAATTTATGATGTCCAAATAGCATAGAACTCCAAACATCAAATCTCTTTGCTCCTTGTAGGCTTGAACCAATATCTCTTTTAGAGAAATTCAACAACTCTAATTTAATAATCCTATCGGCCTCTCTTTGTACCTTTTGGGACAATTGCTAGTATATAACCTCATACCTTTTATATATGTCATTGTATTGTATGAATATATTCAAGCCTTTTTGGCATATGATTATCTTGCATTAACAATAAATCAAGAGACTTACATATATGTTGTTGGTTGAAACCAATTTTGAGAATTAAATGATGTTCTTGGATAAAATTATTTTTGAGAATTAATTGATAGTGTAACGTACCCTGTCATGAACTCGAGTAGAGCACCCAATAGGGCACACATGAGTTGTAGTGGTGGGTCATGGTTACACGCGCACCCAAGTGTGTGATGGGTGTGTGAATGTAGTGGCAGGCGCGATGGGCACCCGCCTGACTTGGTTTCACTTAAAGGCATGCAAACGAGCACCGACACCACAAATGACACGACCCATGGGTAATTACAACTTGGCGGAGGTGTATATATACAAAGGTTGCGAGTTGGCAAAGGGGGAAAACCTAATCCACAACACTTCAGAGTTCGCAGTGAGAAGGTGCCGAAGGTGAGATGTGGTAATTACAACTCATCGCGAGGTGCAATTGGTGTGGCGGATACACCAGCACTGTGGGCAAAGTATAATGGCTAGCAGAGTTACGTTCAAGCAGGCAACAACGGCAGGCAACGACAAAACGTAATGACAGTGTGCAACAATGGGTAGCAGCGACAACAACATGTCGTGTAGACAAAGCGTGGTGTTGTGGGAAATGTGGTACGCATTGTGAGAAACGATACACACTGCAGCCTAGACCATTGGTAAAAAAAATTGGAAAACGGTTGCCTTGGGCAACGACAACCTTGCCCATATTATAAATTATGCAGATTTTATAAATGAAGAATTAAATTGATGAATTATTGTTCTTGGTCTTTTGTTTGGCATATTTGTATTGTTTTGTTATGTATTCTGCACATAACGTAATAATGGAAGAAAACATAAGTAATAATGTTGGTAGGCATAGTCCGAAAATGAGAAAAAAAGTTAAGTATGGTAATCTAGTCGTTGTTGCACGACGCCCCGAACAGTTGAACTGACTCGGGGGCATGAAAGACGGTATTGGAGCCAGTGCAACAAGATGCAATAGAGACCAGAGATGTATACATGCATGGATTCTTGAGCTAAAGAAATATTGGTTGCACAGTTTGGGGTTTCTTAACTTAGAGATTCATGGCAGAACCATTTAAGCTTTGGTGGACATAGGTGCCACTCATAACTTCATGATGACATGATTAGCAAAGGAAGTTGGACTGCAAATTGTTCCAAAGGATGTGGAGGTCAAGGTAATGAATTCAAAAGCTAGAGTGTCAGGATTGGCAAGTGATATGCCAGTTCGAATTGCAGATTGGCAGGGTTTGGACTTCACAGTGTTGGAGATGAACGAATTTGACATGATATTAGGATAAGATTTTATAAAGGGAAACAAGGCAATTGTTGTCCTGGTTTCTGCTGAGATTATTTTGATTAGAGACACGAACGTGGACTTTGCCTAGTCACCAACAGAGGAGAGAAGTAAAGTTGTAGCATGTGTCTGCACTAAGTATGAGTAAGGCGATGCGATATTCAGATGTCAAGACATATGCCACAATCATCAGGGAGGTTGAGCATGATGATGGAGTAGGGACGTCTATTCTAGACGATATTTCCGATGTATTGGCCAAATATGTGGATTTGATGCCCGATGAGTTGTCGAAAGTACTACCATCGAGACATGCAGTGGACCATAACATTGAGCTAGAGTCGAGGAAGAAACCACCAGCAAAAGCTCCTTGTCATTTGTTAGGACCAGAGTTGGAGGAGTTAAAACAAAAGTTGAAGGAATTCACTGATGTAGGTTTCATATGACCTTCAAGGTCCCCATATGGTGCTCTAGTATTGTTCTAGAGGAAGAAGGATGTGAATGAGTTACATATGTGCTGTGATTATCATGCAATGAATAAGAAGACGATAAAGAATAGGTATCCTTTGCCACTTGCTATGGATTTCTTTGATAATATTGTAAAATTCCAAGTGTTTTCAAAGATAGATTTGAGGCATGGGTATTATCAGGTGCGGATAGTAGAGGGGGATGAGAACAAGACCGTTATTGTAACGAGGTATGGGAGTTTTGAGATCCTTGTCATGCCATTTGGGTTGTTCAATGCTCCTGCTACATTTTGTGCATTGATGAATGATGTTTTGCACCCATATTTGGATTCGTTCATGGTTGTATATTTGGATGACATCATGATATTTAGTGATAACATGGAGGATCATAAGAAGCACTTGGATTTGGTATTGTGGGCTTTGAGGAAGAATCGATTGTTCTTAAAGAAGTTGAAGTGTATATTCGCCCAGGCAAAGATTTCGTTCCTTGGACACATAGTGGGTCAAGGTCACACACGGATGGAGCTGAGAAGGGTGCAAGAAATTGAGGAATGGGTCGAGCCAAAGAATGTCTATGATATGAGAGTCTTATTGGGGATGACCAACTACCAGCAGAATTTTGTGGAGGGGTACTCCAAGGTGATTTCACCACTGATAGACCTTTTGAAGAAGGACAAGCAATGAAATTGGACAGAGAAATGCCAAGAAGAATTTAAGGATTTGAAGAGGAGGATGGTTACAACACCGACACTGAAGCTACTAACTTTGAGAGATCATTTGAGGTGCACACAGATGCTTCTAATTTTGTGATTGGGGGAGTACTTATGGAGGATGGACATCTGGTGGCATATGAGAGTGGGAATTTGCAAGGTAGAGAGCAATGGTATCTAGTTCATGAGAAGGAGATGATTGTGATCATCCACTGTTTATAGGTATGGAGGCATTACTTGATTGGGAAGCCTTTCGTTATCAAGACCGACATTGTTGCGACGAGTTATTTTTCATCTCAACCGAAGTTGTGAGCGAAGCGGGCTCGTTGGGAGGACTCCTTGGCAGAGTTCTACATGACTATGGAGTATAGGTTGGGTAGACTCAATTCAATTGCAAATGCCCTCAGCAGGAAGGGATAATTGGTTGCACTTGAGGAGGGAGAGGACCGTGTTGAATGTAGTAGGATTCAGGTTCATATAATCGATGAGATACAGAGTAGACTATGTGCTAGTGTGGAGACCAATATTAAGGAGAAGAGTATTCTGAAGCAGGTGAAGGAGGGGAAGAATGGGAAGTTTCTCCTACGAGATGGACTCTTATTCTATGGGAACCAACTCTATATTTTGGATTCATCTGGACTTAGGAGGCACCTCATGAAGGAGTGCCACAATTCTCCATGGGTTGACCACCCAAGGCAATGTTGTTCTTTGACATTATTGGAGAGATGATACGCTTGAGAGAAGATGAGAGAGGATGTGGAGGAGTATGTCCATATGTGCATCATTTGTGAGTAGGACAAATTGGATAACTAGATATAGGGAGGACTATTGCAACCTTTACCAATTCTGGAGAGACCTTGGATGAGTGTTTCAATGGACTTCGATGCCCAATTACCACAGGTGCAGGGTTATAATGGGATTATGGTCATTGTTTAACGTTTTTCCAAGTATGACATATTCATTCCAACGAAGATACCATGTGGAGTCAAGAAGACTGTTGAACTATTCTTCAAGAATATTGTGAAGTATTGGGGAGTACCTTTGAGTATTGTGCCTGACCGAGATTCGTGATTTACAGGAAAATTTTGGACCACTTTGTTCAGGTTGGCTGGGACAGAGTTGCTATAGAGTTCGAGTTACCATGCACAAATAGATGGGCAGACTAAATGTATTAACTCACTGTTGGAGGACTACTTGAGACATTATGTGAGGAATGATAAAAAAAATTGGCTTGAACTCTTGGATGTGGCTCAGTTTAGCTACAACTTGCAGAATAATTTCACAACTGAGTATAATCTATTTGAATTGGTTAATGGACAGATGCTAGTCTCTCCACACACTGTGCTGCCGAGGGGATTTTTCAGGAGTCCACAAGTGAAGAGATTCTTGTCAACATGGGAGGAGTCTTTGGAGTTAGCACGAGTGCACCTACATGATGTTGCAGGGAGAATGAAGAAATGGGTAGATAAGGATAGACATGATGCACACTTCGATGTTGGAGATATAGTTTTTCTGAGGATTACCAGAGATCAGTTTGAGCCACCGAAAGGGACTGCGAGATCTTTGACGAGGAAGTATGAAAGGTCATTCTGGGTGAAGAAGCGAGTTGGTAAAGTTTCTTATGAGTTGGAGCTTTCAAACCACATGCGTTCGAAACATCTTGTGTTCCATTTGAGTCAAATCAAGAGATGTAGACTTGATGCATGTCATCCTGAGAGGAAAACGCCACCGAGGGGACCAACCATGATTGTGGATAGAATAAACTTGATTCTAGATAAGATCTTGGTGTCCGAAGTGCCACACAAAGGAATTTCTTCGTTCAATGGAAGGGCACGCCGGAGGAGAGTGGTTGGGAAACAGAGGATTCATTGTGGAGCTGGGAAAAGGAGATTGTAGAGTTTGATGAGGGGTTGGCATGATCGATTGGATTGCTGAGGATGGTAATGAATCATGGTAGAGGAGGATGTCATGACCTCGAGTCTAGTGCCCAACGAAGCACACACAAGTTGTAGAGGCAAGCCATGGTTACAGGTGCACCTAAGTGTACGATGGGTGTGCGAATGTAGTGGGCGCAATGGGCGCCTACCCAACTTTGTTTCGGTTAAATGCATGCGAACGAGCATGCCCAGTGAAAAGTTCGATTAAAGGAAAATTGAGGAGTAGAGGTGGCAACTTGACTTTGGTGAAATGCGATGGGAAAAGACATGCGACAGGGTTGCACACCCGAATAACGCTCCCACCCCCGGGCGAGGGTGGACCAAACATGGACGATATAGGAAATTCGAGAGGCGAAAAACCGAACATGAGAAAGTGCGATGAGCAAGTGCGACGAGTCATAGTGGGCACAATAGGTCGACACAACGATGGGTAGTGGTAGTTAGCTGACGCATGTATCACCGAATGTGTGTGTTGAATGCATTATGGGCAGATTAGGTTAGTGGGACGATGCCCCAAGAGACACAACCCATGGGTAATTACAACTTGGCAGAGGTGTATATATACAAAGGTAACAAGTTGGCAAGGGGGGAACGTGGGGGGAAACAACCATAGTCCACAACACTTCAAAGTTTGTAGTGTGAAGGAGCCAAAGGTGAGATGCGGTAATTACAACTAAATGAGAGGCATGGCAAGTGTGGGTGATGCGTCCACACTGCAAGCAGAGTATAGCGGCCGAAAAAGTTATGTTCATGTAGGAAACAACGACGGGTAGTGGCAAAACGTAGTGGCAACGACAGTGTGCAAATACGAGTAGCAGCGACAGCAGCAGGTTGTGCAGACAAAGTGTGGTGTTGTGGGGAGTGTGGTACGTGTTGTGAGTAGTGGTACTCATTGCAGCCTAGACCAATGACAAATGAAATCAACAAAGGGTTGCACTTGGGCATCGACATCCTTGCCCATGTACCATATTGTAAATTATGTAAATTTTATAAATGCATAATTAGATTGATGAATTCTTGTTCTTGGTCTCGTGTTTGGCATATTTGTACTATTTTGTTATGTATTTGAACATAACATAATAATGGAAGAAAACATAAGTGATAATGTTGGTAGGCATAGTCCAGAAGATGAGAAAAATGTTAAGCATGGTAGTTTAGCCAGTGCCGCACAATGCCCCAAATGGTGGAACCGACTCGAGAGCGTGACATAACCTATACCAAATTCTATATTTACATATGAATGAGTAGATTTTTTTCATATCAATATATGAATTCTTCTTTTTAAACCCTAGTGAAAATCATAATTCATAATGGTTCCAAATATTTTATAATAATTCAATATTATATTATTAAAAATTTATTTTTATTTTATATTTTCATTTAATTTTGTGAAAAATGACAAGCTTTTATATTTAATTATTAATAAAAAATTTGTAAATATATATTTATTGAAATAGAAAAAAATATTATATATTACATAATATATGATTATTAACATTAAGCATTAAAAAAATATATAAATTTTAAATATAATTTAACTAGAATATATTTATTTTAACTCTGAATCTACTAAGGGCTAGGAGGGAACAAATCTCTCAAGATGCAAACCTTGAGGAAAGGTTTGCACCTAGAAATATTTGATTGTTTTTGGATCTTGATAGATCCAAAGTTAAAATGGATCTATCTTAGTCTTTTGTAACACACTAATGAAATGTTTAGATTAAAACTTTTTCTTTTTTAATTTTCACTTGTTTTATATAATATATACATAATTGACATTGCTTTATTTTATATATGATTCATCTTCTACACATTCAATTATTAATACACATCCCTTCACATTGGAAAGTCCAAAACATATACCGATAGGATGTATTGAATTATTTTTGTTATAATTTTTCCTAAAAATGTTACATGTTTATCTTTGTATGTATCTATATGTATAGAATTATTCTTGTTGTTAATATTTTTTAAAATGTTACATGTGAACTCCATATTAAACATTGGACATTGAAAGAATTAAAATTCTCCCTCATACAATGAATTAAAAAATATTTCTTTCTCTAAAACCTGTATATTAGACTCATTTTGTTCAAACATTTGATTTGAACAAGTTACGTAACTTGCATTGTTTGCGCAATATAAATCTATGTGGATAAATGCCTCACATATTTTATGCCATAATTTATGGATATGGTTCTATATTCATGCATGATTTTTAGATATTTGTATAGTGATTTGGAGAAAAACTATCCTTAGAATTTATGTAGGAGTCAAACTATAAATGTGTAGACTTACAAATGGTTACTATCCACCAAATTTAAGCAAGCCTTTGTTCCTTAGCAAGCAATTATTTTATCCATTTCACATCTCAATTTATTCAATAAATATTGGCCACTATTAATGTAGCATTGACCAATGTAGGTTATAAATTTTTATGCAATTTTTCTGAGAGCATAAGATATAACTTGAGAGGTAGGAAATAAGTTTCCCTACACCACTTGTTTAATATGGGCATTGCAATACTTTATTTGTGACTATAGTAAAGTATTTTTCTTTTTATTAATATATTTTGTTTTAAATATGTCATTTCAAATGAAAATACATTGAATTACACATCATGTAATATAAATAATATTATTTTTACATATGGTCTTTCGAATCCATATTAAATAGTGAAAGCATTACACATTATAACTCCCTAATACTAAAAAGTGAATTAAAGATTTTTTATTTTCAATTACTTTATTTCTATATAAAGTTGATCTAAAATTTTAAGGTAGAAATTGAAGTATTTTATTTATTTTACTTGACAAATTGTAGGGCGCCTATTTGTATAAAGATAATGATTTATATATAATATACTATATATATATACTTTTCAATGAACAAGATCTATTTATTTAGAATTTCATTTCACATAAGAAACAAATACCCTACATATTTAAAAGATCTAGGGTTAAGATGAACTTGTATCCACCATTTAATTATAATTATTTAGGATTATTATGATCATTTTTAGACATAAAATGAAGGCCGTCTAAAGAAGACTGAACAATGAGTAAAAAAAGAAATCCCTATTAAAATTTGGAAAATGAAGAAAGAGTAACCAGTGACTTCAATGAAGAGTTGAAGTAACAGGGGGAGTGGCTCAAGGAAGCAATGAAGAACTTAGCAAGGGTTAGAGAATCCCGAAGAATGTCTTAAAAGAGATAACATATATGAAGAAACTAAACTTTCACCGGAGGTGTGGCAAAGACATGGTGTTTTTACCTATGGTTAGCATCGAACAAATGAAGAAAGGTTACTTCCTCATTTGGTAAATGAAAAAGAGCATCAATAATTCATTTATAACCCTATCATTCCTTTGTACAACTCTTTTACAGTTCCAACATTATTTGTTCCAACATTATCAACGATCAATAGGCATTGAGATAAATTGAAACTTTGCACATGGATGATTCAATAGAAGATCAAAGGTCACCACATCATAGAGATCCTCCACAGTACTTATCATAAGAAAATTTAGGAGATTTAGGTGTTCTATAGTGATAGTTAGGTGTAGAAAATTTAGGAGATTTAGGTGTTCTATAGTGACAATTAGGTGTAGAAAATTTTGAGATAAGTCTACATCGGCAAGAAAATAAAAAATCTAAAAGATATAACTATATGGATAAGTTATTTGTATGCCCATACAACCTTTCAAACTATGAAGAGAAGAAAAGATATTTCTTCGAGTAGCTCTTGCACATGGATGAGGAGATCAATTATTGCTTAGATGGAACTGACTAGTTTGATGTAAGAGATAAAACAAACCAATGGACATGTATATGGATTAAGAGGTGGGGGGGTATGATTGTCTTTTCGGCGAGAAGCTACCATTGATTTAATCTTGATACAAATAATCAAATTAAGGTTATGAGACTTAGCACAAGGTGAAGATACCTATGTTCAGAGTGCAAAATATCTCCATTTTCAAAGAAGAAACACAAGGAATAGGGGGATCACGACCAAAAATGAATGCATTTGATGTTACTACAATCTTATTTTTATGAATGGCCAGCCTTTTTAATCTATAGCTTCCATACAAATGTGAAAGCAATGACCATATGATTTGACGCATGGAACAACTTCTATTAAAAAAAAAGAAAACTAATCTATAGCTTCCATACAAATGTGAAAGCAATGACCATATGATTTGACGCATGGAACAACTTCTATTAAAAAAAAACTATACGATCATACTAGAGGGATTATTTCAAGCAGATAGATGGTGATTTGTGCTTGCATACCAAAAATATATTCCAAGGAGACAAAGCGTCCAAGCAGATGCCTTAGTAGGACTAGGCACATCCCTGTCTTTAACGGAAGGAGACTCTACTCAAGCGTTGTATGCGAGAGGCGTAACTTACCACCTCTCAACATTTATGACATCATTGGTGAATGCCAATACAAATGAGTGGCTTGGATCGATGCAATAAGGTGTGGACTATGGATGATTTAAGCCAAGAGTTGTTGCACAGTGTAAAACCAAGATTTGTAGCATGGGGAAAGCCAAGGGTTGTGCATGATGTAGGATCAAGAGTGACACACAACATTGAATCAGGAGTTGCAACAGGATTGGACCGTCAACTCATACAACAAGTTGGATCGTAAGCTCATATGCCAGGTTGGACTCTGACCTCATACGATAGAGGAACTATGTGTTGTATGGCGAGTTTGAATCTTGGGTTAAGAGTGTGGATGGTATGACCCACCGGTTCAATTTGATATTGTATGTTGGCACGATTAGATTGGCAGGGAACTGTATTTTGCAAACACTGTAACAAACATATATTTTCAGGTTTAAAATTTGGCATCAATTGAGAGATATGAGATCATATGAAGAGTAAAAGGAATGAAGCAAAACTTTGTTAGCATTCACATCTGGTAATTTGGTGCATTCAACATGAATTGCCACATGAGTGGCAACTAAAACCATATATAATGCAGAGATTTAATTATATCACTTGTGTATGCAAAATACAGATCTAGCACTGAGATTGAATTCTATCGGTGAGATTCATAACTGCAGAGATTGAATTTTAGCACCGATATATGCAGACTATATATCTAGCACTAATATATGTAGAGATCTAGCACATATACAGAGACTCAGAAATTCAGGTGGAGTTACAAGTGGACCAGAGACACACAAGATGCCAAGAACATCTTACATAAACAATAGTATGTGTTGTATGTTAATTTGTTTGAATTTAATCTTATGTCAAGCTAAAGAAAGTATGTACAATAGGTCAAAGGAGTCTGGATTCTAAGGCAATACTTATGCGTTACATAGTTTCAGACCATATCTCAACCCTATGCGGGCATATAGAGTGAAAATGCCATAGTCTATGTTACCAAAGCATAAGTTACAGCGTTTGAACATTACGCTAATATATTAGTCAGTTACATAACCCGCGTACTAAGATTGAGCATATGTCAAACCTGCGAGTCTGCGAGTAGGTAGAAGATGCTAGAGATATGGGTTAAAGGATGTTGGAAGAATCACCGTACCTCTATAGAATCGGTAATTTCCACCCTGGGGATCCTAGTTACTGGTTTGGAATGTTTACCAATCGCTGAGGGTTTTGGTGTAACGACAAACCTCCACATGGTATCAGAGCTTGGACCCAGGTTCGATTCCCCCGAGCTACATTTGAGGGGGGTGTTGGAAAAATCACCGCACCTCTATAGAATCTGTAATTTCCACCCTGGGGATCCTAGTTACTGGATTGTAACGTTTACCACTACCTGCGGGTTTTGGTGTAACGGGCAGGTATCAGAGCTTAGACCCACGTTTGATTCCCCCGAGTTGCATTTGACGGGGGGGGGTGTTGGAAGAATCACCACACCTCTATAGAATGTAATTTCCACCCTGGGGATCCTAGTTACTGGTTTGGAATGTTTACCAATACTTGCGGATGATTTTTGGTGTAACGGCAAAACTCCACAAAAAAATGATAGTGTAAGAACAATTATTTTATGTGAATGCTAATTCTAGAACAATTTCCTTATTCGGATCTCTGACATGTTATGACAAGAAACTTAGATGATTGGAATGTTACATGAATAAAGAGCGTTACATAGTCAAGGGAGTCTACATAGACAATCCAATTCAAATGCGTAAGGGAGTTGAGCAAGTGTAACATACCTGAGGAGTGTTACATTAACTATTGCGACTCTACCAAGTGAAGAATGCCAGGACAATGTCGATGGATGTAATATATTTTGTTATGCATAGTTTTAACTATGATAACTGTCAACATCAGAGTTATTTTCACAAAATAAACAATGGATTTCCACATTGAAGATTTCTAATAACAAGCCACTACAAAATTTGAAATATGATAGAACCATTGTGCAAGAGTTATCATCGTGGAGTACATATAGTTTTGTTAGACATGTCCAAGATTCGTCAATAGTACGAGGGTCATGGAGAGAAGAGATGCTTGTTTCAACTTCGATTTGCATTAAAATAAAAACATTTCTGAGTCATGTCTCGAAAATGACTTGCAAAGACAAATTTCGATTCAAATTCAGTCAAAGTTCGCAGTATCTAATATAATCGAAAGGTTTTTTATATTTTATTTTGTTTTATGAAATTATTTATCCTGCTCAAAGGTGAGATTCAAAAATATGCAAAGAATTTGGCAACTTATAGTGTTTCATTGTTGCATATGGCTTGCAAGCTTTATTTATGGAATGCCTTACTGCACAAAAGGGAGAATAAAGAAGAAGTTGGTTTCAAAGAGAGCAGGAAGAGATCTACTTCACAATTGCGGCATCGCCATCTTTCACATTATACTAATAAAGATAAGGGTGAGTCAAAAGGAAATGGAATATGAAAATCGAGTTCAGCTGTAGTTGTTTCTAAGGTTCAAAAGCGGAAATATGAAGCTTTGTCCTTATTGAGAATCTAGATCCCTGTAACTCTGATCTGCACAAATTTAATTTGATTTTTTTCTATAATATTTTCTTATAAGAACCAAGGATCGATAGTAACAAAATGAGAATTTAACTGGCTTCTACGTGGTATTTCAAAACAGGTTCACTACGCTTATAAGGAAACATCAATATGATGGTCAGAGGTCGAGAAAGAAAAGCTTGCAGAACACCACTCCCATGCTTCGATGGGCCATGCATATTTGATGTACTTGAATACATAGATAGGGATTTATTAGTCACAATAACCTAACTAGAGAGTGATGCCAAATTGATCAAGAATCTTAAGTATTGAAGTTGCATCCTTTTAACACGTAAATACATAAAACTGATACGATAGTTTTCTAACAAATCAATCGACTTGGACGAGTAACAATAACTATGTTGTTGAATGCTTGATTATCATATGTGTTGAGCACTCTCAACTTTATAAGGAATTGGAATTTGGTTGCAAGTAGCATTTTTATTTGTTTATTTTTACCTCTTTCAATATCAACGTCGATAAAGTTTACTGTGGGCTAAGTGTAATCCTAAAATTGATGAGTTAATTCTATCAGAATATCCATAACTCAGTTTCAAATGAAGTTTGAAGGGCTTTAAAGAAGAAGCTAAAAATTTTCTCACGGTTGAAAACTAAACGAAAGATAACTTATTATTATTTATTTTGTTATTATTCACACCAAGCAAGTAGTGGGTACAAAGGTCTGACATGTATGCGTGAGGAACTGAATGAGTATCCAAAGGATGGATTTCACTTTGACAGAGATTCATAAATTGATTGATGATATGTTTAGGGTACTAAATGCTAAGGAATTTTATGTTGAATATTGGCCCATGAATGGTCTTTTCATTGTCGAGACAGGGAAATCAAGTCATGACAGGAAAGTAACACTAAAGGTGGTATATAGAAGTTTTTCTTTCATACATTTGTAATTTGTGTAATCCTTGTATATCTTTTTGTTGTTTTTTTATGGTGAACTAAAACCCATTTCCATTGATATTAAAGGAGAAGGTAAGCACATGTAAGGAGAAATGCTTCCCAGGACAAAATGGGGAGTATCACAATGTTGCCATCAATGCCAAAGTGGGAGAATGTTGGCATAGTTGTCATTGATGGAAAAGGAGCAGTGAAGGTTGATGGCAAAGAGTGAGTTAATGAATACATAGTTGAAGTTGATGGTATGCTTGTGTTGATATAGGTGTTGTTATGATTAATATGTTTATGTTGTGATGCCATGTTATGATGTTGTGAATGTAACAACCCCTTGTTGATTTTCCATGTAAATAAAATAATACCAAGGTCATGGGACATGTATTCCAAGTTAAATGGTGGGGAAAAATTATAGTGGGAACCACTTGTGGTTTAATAATGACCATGGAAATTGGAAAAAACATTAGTAAAAGAAAAGAGGTAATAAATGACATTTAATTAAGGAAATAAAGGAAAATATGAGAAAAGGGAGATGAAGATGCATAAATATGCATGCAAGGGAAATTAGAGAGAAAATATATGAAAGTGAAGAAAATGGCAAAAGGAAAGGAAGAGACTAGACATCAATGATAAAAATGCATCAGAGAAACAATTCACAACTTTTTTTAGTTTAGCTTTTGGCTCTCTTCTTTCATATTGTTACACTCTTGAACACTTAGAGCATTTTTGGAGGATCCTAGCATTCACTTAGACTTGGAGAAAGAAAGAAAAGGACAAGCAATGAATTGGTGGGTAAAGGAAAAGAAGATTGGATCAACATTTATAACAAGGATACATTGCATGTAACAAGTTACATGTGTAGTTTCCTTGTTGAGATTTGGATGTATGGTATATACATGTGGTTATTTGCTTATTTTGTTGTCATTGACATGGGATTTTGTAACATCCCTCAGTAACCTTGCCAGAAAATTAATGGAGTTAGGAAATTCTTTCGGCATTTACCAATGTGGAACTTTCTAAATTACTTTCTATATTCCTTCAATGACCATTAGAATAACCATCATCATTACATAGATAAATAATTAGTAAAAGCATATTGAGCTACCCAACCATTAACTATCATTGTTGTAACATATTAACTTAAATTTCCTGCTATAACTATGCATTGGTTCCATGATTATTTTAACTCAGGTAGTAAATCATATACCTGATAATATAAACATCAAATCATAAAATTCATTATCATCATAAAAATGGCACAACAAAAAATATCATCATTAGATACTGATATACCCTGGAAACCCTATACGGTGAAAACCAACAAACACTTAATTTTATTATTAAGCATTTGTGAGGATGTTCACTCCTCATTCAACGGTTATAAGGGAGTTTGTCCCTTGGCCATTGTCATAAAATGTTACATAGAAAAATCATCTTAAATGCAACATAACTAGCTATAAGCTATTACATTCATCATGGTATCGTTTAGCCATGAATCATCAATCTCTATGTCTTGGTGATCTGACTATTTCCATTAGTGGATCCTCCTGCAATTGGAATTCCTTGATCTATATGGACCAACAAATTTTTATCTACCACAATGTTAAACATGAACTATCCTTTACACAAGTCACCATCCTTTCCTGCCATTTATGCCATCAACACACTTGATATCATGATTAGATAAAATATTAATAAACCAATAATCAATCTTTATTAGTGACACTTCAACATTTATTTGTGTGCACGCATAAAACATTAATAGAATGTCAAAAAATGAATTCTTTAACATCATTGCACATGCATTTGTAATAATCAAATCATTATCAAGCATCATCTATCCAACAAAACATTAACATAATCTTGCATGCACTTTCATATTATTTCCAAAGGAAAGCTAACATACTAGATATTGTTCTTGTGCATGCAAATGCATAACAAGCTTTCAAGAGAACTAGCCCAACAAGCAATTTCTTTGTTCCTACTATTATGTTTTCTTTTCCAAAGGGATTAACACACTATACTTTATACTTATGTATTTGAATGAATGTTATTTTCCAAAAACATCTTTTCCATGGTAGAGCTATTCACAATGGCTATTGTATTTAAAAATGCAAGCTATATTCCAAACAAAGTTAACATAATAGTTATAATTTATTGCATGCAACTACCTGTTCTCTCCAATAGAAAATTGCATGATAGCTTGTTCTTCTTGCACGTAAAACATATATTTCTTTCCAAAGGAAACTAACTAAATATTGCATGGAAAAACCACATTTCTTTTCCAAGGAGTCAAATGCATAACATTTATTTGTTCATGCATGTAAAGAAACATTTTCCTCTTACCAAAATATCTAGCCCAATAACTATACATAATCTTTTCGCAAAAGAAAATTAATACCATAGCTAATCCCTTTACGTGTGCAAATGCATATTATTTTTCCCAAAAGAAGGGTAACAAAATCAAAATTATGTGATTACACTTTGCTTTTCCCCAGAAATCTAAAATAAAAAACTATACAACAAATACTTCCTTGCATTACCAATATATATATATTATATATATTCAAGGAATCTCACACACTAATTATTTTTTTCCAAACGTTAGCTAACTCATTAGCTTGTGTGCATGAAATACAAAATATTTTCCTATCATTTCACACACCAAACAAATTTGTAATATTTCTTCAAGAAATAACATGAAAAACAATTTTTTCTCAAATACCACAACCAATTGTCTTTTATGCAAAGGTTTATGAACTCTTTTTCAAAAAATTTATTGATCTCTTTTCATATGACTCAAGCTTCCCATACATGTAAAATCACATATTCATTTCTAGTAGATCAAATATACCAGATATTATTTACATGCACAAAAGCACATATTCTCTTTAAGAGTCCAATGTTTCTCTTTAAAAATTTAATACATATTCTTTATGAGAACATCCTTGGTAATATTTTAAATGAAATAATTTATTTTATTTTCAATAATTATCAACATAATCATTCTATTTTTGTTCATGAGAATAAAATAAATTTTTTCATGAAATAGCAACATAATTGTTTTATTTTTGTGCATGCTAATAACTTGTCTCTTTCCAAGAAATATCAAACTTAATTGTATTTGTTTGTGCATGTAATTACTTTATTTCTTTTCAAGAACATTAACACAATATTTATCTCTATATGTACATAAACAAATATTCTTATTGCGCTAACAAATAAAATGAAAACACTATATTTTACTTTATTTTTCCTGTTTTAGTCATCAACTTTGGGCATGGTTTATGAACATTTGGAAACAATTTAAAAAAAAAATTGTTCAGACAAGTTCATTAAAAAAACCTCACATTTTTTACATAGGTTTCATGGTTTGGATGATTTTAATGAATCTTTGCAGCCCATTTTTCTAGATTTAAATATTAAATAATTATTTTTTTTAGCCATCAAATTTGGGTGAGGTTTTAAAAAAAGTTGAAAACAAATTTTTGGAATATGAAAAATGCCTTTTGCGAGAATGGGCTCATTTACAAAAACCTTTTTCAAAGTTTACACATCTATCACAATTTCAGAGATACAAGGACATATTTGGACTCTAATTTTCAATAAATCATGCAATTCACACAATTATTTAGTCATGGAATATTTTAAGAATTCAATGCACGAAACACTTATTCCTCTATGCATGAAATTCCATGGAGGTTTTCCAAGAAAATAATCTTGACTCTTTATCATATGAAAATTTTCAAGAAAATAAATTCGATTTTTATTTCTTCACGCACCATATGCAAACACAATAATTTTTAAAGAGCATAGTTACTTATATTTTAATGCATGTTTGGAATCCCTCAACCCAATGAGACTCTTGATGTGGTATTCTATGTCGAATTGATTATCTCTGCCACACTATTATAGCAACAGTGGCCAAGTAAGATATGGAGAAAATTTGCGTTGAGTTCCCCATCGAACCGAATTTCATTCAACGAATTTTGTACATATACTTCTTCAAAAATTCTCCATCCTCTCACTTGGCTTGATTGTACATGTATTGTCATTAATTCTCATATTTTCCCATAGGCTTATACTAAGTAGAACTAAGAAAATGCAATAGCTTTTCTAAATACTCCAAGCATTCCATAAATCACCCAATAATCACTCTTAAATAAGATTTTTCCTATATTTTAAAATCACTCCATATATCAACCATAAATCACTCCATAAATCATATTTTTCTAAATTCTAAAATCACTCAATAAATCATCCATAAATCTCTCATGCCTTTTTTCCAAGCTCGATTTATTTTTGCATTATGGACAACCTATCACTTACCCATAGTTTTTCTAAAACTATGACTCGGTTAGTTCTAAAACACAAAATATACCAACTTGGAAATATTATTTATTTACATAGAAAAATATAAAGTATTCTCAATATAACAATTAATAATTAACTCTTGTAATATTATTGTAATTAAGATTTAGAAGAATATTCTTTTTGTAATATCCATATTGTTATGAAACCAGCTCAAGAAAATATAGAAAAGATAGATCAATGCCTTAGAATTCAGCCTCTTCGAGGGGGCAACCTCCTTTACATTACATAAATGAACAATTCTTCAATGATTGAAATGATAAAACCTCCTTTCTATATATAGGAGTCTAAGGAGTCACAATATAACCAGCCGACCTAACAATAATAATATAAAGCCACAAAAATAACAATAGAGGGATTCTATGGGGCACAGTAATAACAATATGGGGACAATAGGGGCACACAAATATTAATAAGGGGTACAACTACAATAGTAATGGGGTAATCACTAGTATTATAGGGACCCAACATGCCCCTCTCCTTCAAAAAAGTGTTG
>APFE031247234.1:197144-218563 GCA_000404065.3 Pinus taeda | reverse complement strand
CCCTTAAAGAGAACACAATCCTCAGTGTTCTTCTCTTGTTGAAACATTAACTTTTATTCATAATATAACAATCTAAATAACAAAAAATGGAATCATTTCCCTTCAGAATGAAGGATTTTTATGTTTAATTAGTAGAATCAATAATGTTTATCAAATGAAATACTTTTCATTATCAATTATTTATGTCAAATAATACTTTAATCATAATACTTCCATAAGTACTCAGAGAGCACCATCCTTCTAATCATCAAAATAATAAAAAGGTTGCATCAAGTGCACATTGTCTTTTATTTAAGGGTTCCACCGGTCTTTCCCTCCCACTGGTGTTGTTTGGAAATTACTGTGTTTCTCTCCCACAATTATTCCAATCAAATTCAGACTCATGGAATTGATCTCTATCCCTTTTTCTCTGGTCTGTGAGGAATTTAGAGTTCAATAGCTCATTGTTTTATCTAATACGAATTATTCCAATCACATATATATTTCAATTTATTTCCTCTATGCATGTATATAGATAACTTTTTTCTAACATGTTCATTTCCTTACACAAACCTACAGACACAACCTATTTCATTGAAATTGTCACGTAGATAAATTAATAGATCATGCATGCAGAACTATAACACATACAACATATTAGAGACATGCAACTTATAGTCTACTTTAACATCAACCGTCTTTAGACGATTTCAAAATCAACAACAGAATATCGACATAATTTCATCTAACTGTAGTTAATGCTTGAGAATTATTCAAGAACCGAGCATGTTCCATCCAACTGTGAATTATCTCCAATAGTTCCCTGTCGAGCTAAGATCTACTTGCCACTAGAATCAACAGCCTCATTGATTCCTTAAAGGTTTCTTTCCAACATATTTTTAGCAGTGTCATGCTTTAAGGTCTACCAATATTTTTCCAAGGCCTTTTTGTTTTAGTTTAAAAAAAAAATCTTCTTTTTTAATTTTAATCATGTCTCTCTCCTGTTGTGATTTTCTTCACCCCACTTAGTATTTCTCTCCAACTAAGTGATTGATATATTATTTCTCTCCCATTATGTTAACTTATTTTCTTTTTATTATTTTCTCCTAAGGATTTTTAGGATACTTTCAGGGAAGGTCCATTATGTAGACTTAACCACCAATAGATTTTCATAAGATCGCAAGAAGTCTTCTAAAACTCCAGTGTTCTTTCTTGAATATGCAAACAATGTATTTATTAATTCAATAATAAAATAAAATTTTACATCATCACACCAATCCCATCATGGATTCCATAGCCATTCAATCCAATAATAATTCAATGTCTAAAAATAGTCAATGTATAAAAATACATTGTATTTTACATAACTATCCATTTGCATATATTTTTCCCTTTGGAAAAACGTAGTTTTCATTGATATACAAAAATTACATGTTGTATATGCATAAGCATATGCTGTAAGAGGCAGTGCCTGTCAGATAAATAAGTTCCAAAAGGAAATCCAAATATTGATGCCTTTTGTCCACGCAGGGAGGCATCCTTTTCTGATGTGTTCATCATATTTATTTTACCAAAAAAAAGTAAAGACTGTAGCTATATAGCATGTCCATAGGTCTTGCTGAAAACTGAGAAAATAAACATATGGATATTTACAGATGGTAATTTAAAGAAAAATTCCATTATCTAAGCTCCTTGTGAGCTTGCTATAGCATTTATGTCCATGAAGGGCCGATGATAGTACTGGTAGAAATTTCCTTCTCTGTGTTCTTGGATCATCCAAGTGTCGGATGGCCTATGCGCCACTTCTTTGGATAATCTGTCTGCATCTGCATTTCGCTCCCTGAAAATATGATGACATGTAAATGTGTCAAAAGAAGTAATAAGAGGATGAGCCTCTTCCAGAATGTGTGATAGTGTGTATGCTAAGAATCTAGATTTTTTGTTAATCCAATCACAAACAATTTTTGAGTCTCCAAAGAGTTGTAGGTCTCGGAATTGGATTTGCAGTGCGTGTCGTATGAGGAATTTTGCAGAGGATAGCTCTGCGTAGTTATTTTTACCTCCCCCTAACCCCATCTGTATATGGAGGGAATGAGAATCAGTGAGGTTAAGAATGGCCCCTCCCCCGCATCCATCCTCCTGGGTAGACCCGTCAAAATAAGCCCAAGGCTTTGAATAGTCAGGGGATTCGGGTGTGATGGATCGGGGTCAGGACATCGCATCGTTGTCTGGTATGATGGAATAGTCGGAGATGATACGGGAAGCAATGGAGGGCCAGTGTGGCGAGGAGTTTTGAAAGATGAGGTTATTGCGAGCAATCCACAGTCCCTTACATATAAGTAATTGGGAGATTTCTGAGTTTTTGTGGGAAAGCGCTTGTCCACCAAGTTGACCAAGTTTCCTTTATAGATGCTCCTTGCCACCTTGTCGGGGAAGAAATCATGGCTGAGATCGATTGCCATAACTCTCGGGCAGCCTGACATTCGATAAATAGATGTGAGGCGGATTCATTGTTGCATTTACATAGGTGACACCAAAAAGGACCATGATGAGCTCGCTTGAGTAGATTGTCTCCAGTGGGGATTTTGTTTTTAAGTATAGTCCACATGAGAAGTCTACTCCTGGGGGGAGGGGGGGGCTTTAGCTTCCATAAATGCTTCCACCATGACTCTAGGACTTGTCGGCGACGATCTTCAGCTAGAACAAGATATCCTTCCTTTGGTGTGTATTTCCCTGCTTTTGAGAGTGCCCAGATGACTTCATCTTCTTCCTCACTTATCCGAATATGTGCTGCAATGAGGGTGTTGATGTAGGTATTCCATTGTTGTGTCCATTGATGGGGAATGTTTAATCGCTGAGCCGTTTTCTAGGCTTGTTGAAATGGAGTGGAGTGTTCAAAGTCTGCTATGTGGTCAATATGGGTAATATTGTTGTCTTTGAGGTCGTCTGGCAGCCTATGTATATTCCCGCATCCAAGCCATGGATCCAAAACAATCCTCACTTTCATTCCAGACTGTATTTTCCTTGTGATGTCGATCTTGATGATGTCAATTCATTTTATAACCTCCTTCCATATAATTGAAACCCCTGAATGTAGTCTCTGCGGTTGGCTTATCCAATCCATCGGGTTTGAGGGGGCAATATATTTTGAAAAGGCCACCCTAATCCATAGCTTGTTTGATGTAATAAGTTGCCACCCTAGTTTTGCTTCCAGAGCTATGGAGAAGTCTTCTAATTTCTTTATGCCCCATCCTCCCCATTTATTGGGAAGATTTAGGGCCTCCCACTTTACCCATGCAAATATTCTTCCTGACTGTTGTCCCTTCCAAAGGAAGTTGTAGCATAAGGCTTGAATTCTAGATAGTATACCCCAGGGGATCCATGCCAGTGACATCCAGTAAACTGGAGTGATCTCTAGGACATCTTAAGTTTGCCCGCCCTGGAGAGGTATTTGTAGTACCAAATATTTAGTCTTTTCTCCATTTTGGAAATGAGCTAGGTCCAATCAGTAATCTTATACCCCAGAGGTTTCAGCTTGTAGCCCAAATATTTGAGTCCATCTTCGAGCCTAAGAAGAGTGTACTGGAACCTTTGCAGTGCATAATGGATTTCATGGGGAGAACATCTTGCCTCTATGAGGGTCGACTTGTTGGAGTTTACAGTCATGCCCATGGTTGTTTGGAATAATGCAATTGTGTTCTCATGATTTTCAAGTCTCCAATGCTTCCATTAAGAAATAGTAGGACATCGTCCACAAATAACAGATGAGTCAAAGTGCAATCATCTGTGATTTTTATTCCCTTTAGTCTGCCTCTTCTGAATTCTTCTTTGACCGACCCGCTGAGACATTCCATTATCAATAGAAAAAGCAATGGGGATAGGGGGAAGCCTTGTTTGAGACCTCTTTCAGAATAAAAAAAGGATAAAGTTTCTCTGTTGATAAGCACTCTGAAAGGTATACTAGTGATGCAGCTCATGATCCATTTAATGAAATCAAAAGGGAACCCTAGGTGGGTTAAGAGCATTCTAATATACAACCATTTTTCTTTGTCAAAATCTTTTGAGAGGTCTACCTTTAGGATTATACCTTTGATTTTCTTGGAGTGTAGTGAGTGTAGTACCTCTTGGGCAATTCCCACTGCTTCATGGATTTGGCAATCTTGTAGGAAGTCAAATTTCTCCGGTGAAATATACTTGGATAATATGGGTCACATTCAATTTGCAATAATCTTTGCCATGATCTTATAGATGCAATTGCATAATGATATAGGTATGTAGTCATCAAAGGTAGAGGGGTTGTCAGATTTTGGAATGAGGGCAATGAAAGTGGAGGTGAAGGATTTAAGAATCTTTCCATTAGTTATAGAGTGTTCAATAACTTTAAGAAGATACTCCCCCAGGGTGTCAAAAAAGGCTGAATAGAACTCGATCGACTAGTCGTCCGGCCCTGGGCTCTTATCCATCTTAAACCATTTTATCGTGGCTTCTAATTCCCCGATAGTAATATCCTTAGTCAATTCCCTGCCTGCTTCCTGATCCACAAAACGAGGGAATAATTGAGCTACTTGAATTATTTCGCCTAGATTTGCATCAAGAGGGGCTTTGTAGGTTTTTTTTAAAGTGTGAGTTTGCTAAAGAAGCCAATTGAGGGAAAGTATTGACATTGTGACCTTGCTCGTTCGAGAGTTGACAGATGGTATTGATGGCTTTCTTTCCATTTGCAAACTTGTGATAGAACTTTGTATTATCATCTCCTTCGAGTAGCCATATTGCCCTACTTCTCAGTCTCGATACTTCTTCGCGTTCCTTAAGGATTTTCCTTCTAATGGCATATAGTTCAATGAGTCTGTCCCTTTGTTCAGTCACTCTATAGGCCCCTTCCAGGTTTTTTTCAAGCTCATTGATTTCCTTCTCAGCATTCAATAGAGTTTGATCATCGTTTATTCTCTTATTGTGGGCCCAGGTTTTGGATAGTCTCTTCATCTCAATAAGGTTGTGGGCGAATCCCTCTGTTATGTTCCCACCAGCACTTGGGGGATGCGCCTTCCAGTATTCCTTGATCATTTGAATATATGTGGGGTCCTTTAACCAAGAGGAGCTCAACTTGAAAGGTCCCTTGGGTTTCCGAGGTCCCCCATTGATCTCCATGAATATAGGTAGATGATCAGAGACTCCTCCCGATCCCACCCATTATCTATGAAGAAGACCCAAGGTTAGAAGTCCTTCCTTTATAAGGAAGTGATTGAGTCTTCAAGCAAGACAGTCCTCGTGAGCTCTATTGTTCCTCCAGGTAGCTAAGAGCTTGGCAAAGGGGATGTCAAACAAATTATGGGAGTCCAAAAGATTCTCAAAATAGGTAGAAAAGGGATCCAATTGTGCATGATGTCCCCATGACTCAAAGTGTCCAATGGATAAATTTAAGTCCCCTCCCATGATTAATTAATCTTTCTGAAAAGCTTCTGAGCTGAGGAGATGGTTCCAGAAGGTAGGCCTGTGTTAGCAAGGCCCATAAACATTTATGACTCACATCTCCAAGCCCAAATCAGATGAAAAAAGGTCTGCTCCAATATGCCCATGTCCTCCCCAACTGTTACAAAGATTTGTGGTGCGGTTGTTATATCCCAAGGCAAGACCTCCAGATCTTCCATTAGCATCTATTCCTATAAAGGTCCAACCAGGGAGCATAGCCTCAAGAAGGTGTGTAATGGTGTCAGCAGGTCCCAGAGTTTCTTGGAGGAAGATGACATCAATGGGAGAGGTAAGTATTAGTCTACGGAGGGCTAGTTTTTTCGGGTCTATCCAACCCTCTGCAATTGAAGGAGGAAATCTTCATGGGGAGAGGTCAGATGAGGGATTCGATGCTCTAAAGCCTTGTGAATGGTTGATTGCCTACCCAAGGCAACCTCGCCTTCGGCCCGAAGTTGAGCCATTGAGAGGGAGGAGGGTCGACCCCGCGGAGGCTTGGGAGGAAAGGGGGATAAAGTTAGGTCAAGCTCGATATGGTTTGGGGTCTTTAACTTCTGCATGGCCTTGGATTGAGTCTGGTACAGAGGGGAAGGAGGTCCAGCAACAGGTATAGCAGTGATATCAGGGGGGGATTCAGGGGTGATGGAGTGGCGCCAGAGAAGGTGTGGTCAAGTGAGAGAGAGGAGTCAGCCAGAGTGGATTGGAAGGGAGAGTTCTCGATTCCATTTAATAAACAAGCAACCAAAAATTCATTTAATCCATCAAAAGCATGTATATTAGAGGGATTATGTGAGTTTAAAATCATACCCGAAGAAACCACTAACCCAACAGCTGCTCTTGCCCTAGTGAGAGGAGGAGAGGGAGGTCAAAGCGGAGGCCTGCCACATTTCTTCGGGGCCCCCTGAGAGAGAGCCATGTCTGCTTGAGGTGGATCGCTTTGGTTCCCTTCTTCTTTGTTGAGGGGCTGCTCCCCCTGTTCCTGACCTGTCTTTGGGGGAATTGTCCTTCTAGCTTCTCCCCTATCATTGTTTTAAATGAGAGGGCAGTCCTTGTAAAGATGCCCAACCTTGTGGCATCTCCTGCATCTGAATGGAACCCCTTCATAGTCTAGATTCTACCTTCGAGAGAAGTTCCTCCATTGTATTGTAATATATTCTTGAAGCCCGTCACTAATGTCAATGTGTACCAATATTCTTGCATACGCCATCCTTCGTGTCGAGAGGTAGGATTTATCATACTCCAGGTAGGTTCCCAGGGAGTTCCCTATACACCTAAAAGTGTCCTTTGACCAAAACTATAGAGGCAGGCCAGGTAGTCTGACCTAGAGTGGGCTTGCTCCAAGATGTTCTCTTTCTGGGTCGAATAGTGGTGTCCACCTTCGAAGTAGCACCGGTGCTTGTTTGATATGCCATACCGCTGAAAGTACCTAGTTGGTGTGCTCTGTTGTGGTGAAGCGGAGCGTGAACCATCCTTTAACAAAGGTCTGAACCACTAGTGGTTTAGCCAAATGATGCCCCCAAACCTCCGTGGCCCACTGTTTCAATCTAGTGGCATTGTAGAAATGGCCCCTGACTCTTCCATCCAACACTCGCTCGGCTGTGTCCATTGCCTTGGTCCACTGGAAATCCTCACCCAAACTCAGGAATACCTCCAAGGATTTTGGTTTTAGGACCCTCGGTTTCTTCGCTTTTTGGGTTCCTTCATCAGGTATGGAATTCTGTTGGGTGCCTTGGGTAGGGCTAGCTTTAGGTGTAGGGATGCCCAAGAGGGGATCAGAAGGAAAGACCCCCGAGATGGGAGAGATTTCAGTAATATTTCTAGATGTGGGGGGAGATGAGGGCAGCACAGGATGCCTTGGATCAAAGGTGGCAAGATAGTTGGTGATCGTTGTTGAGAGGGCGCGGGAGCCGGTGGAGGAAGGGAAAGATGAGATACCCTTACAGGAGATTCCCATACTGGGTTCTAGGGTTTGATCCACAAATTTTAGGGTAGATGGAGATAAAGGTTGAGCAGTAAGGTCTGGTATGGAGCGGGAGGCCTTTGAGAGTGTAGCCACCGAGCATGAGGGCCTTGAGATCAAGGGAAGCGAGGCAACGGTGTCAATGAAATTGCATCCGTAATGGTAGTTGCTTGTTGGGTTTACCTGGGGAGATGTCCAGATGGAGGTGCCTGCTAGTGGGTCTTTCGAGTAGTCTACTAGGTCCTCCATAACCATCGCAATTTTCCCGCACCAGCTGCCTTCAGAAAACAATGTTTCCTGTCACTGTAGTGACCGGGTAATATGCGAGGTTTAGTCAAGGAGGAGGGTAAGGGTAAAAACAAGGCAGTAAGAAGGAAGGAGTGACCGTAACGGTGCAAACGGGGGCAGAGAGTGAGATATGGGGCTCGTGTACGGGAGGGCGGTGAGGTACAAGAGCATAATTAGATGGTTGTAGGTGTTGAGCAGGCTGCAGGTTCCAGTCGAAACCCTAACCCCATCCAGTTCATCATTTCTTCTCCATCGCGTCCTCTGCTAACCTAACCATTTCACCCAGTAAATTTAGTATCTATGTTGCCTTCTTAAAATTTAAGTATTAAAATTCCCCATTTGCATATTATAATTAAAGTAAAGGAATATTTATGCACATCATGCATCCATACTTGACTCTCAACATGGGTGCGACAATTTGTAAAAGTACCTTGACAAAAAATCATCACATGTCATATCCGTGGTAAACATTCCAAATTTCCACATAATAAAAATCATGCAACTTAGAAAAAAACATTAACATATTTAGCATACCATAACATTATACTTTATGTAAGGTCCCACCTTACCAATCATCAATATTATAGAGAAATAACAGTCCCATTGAATACTAAGACACAAAATACGATATATATATTTTTATCTTAATCACTTGGCACCCTTAATTTAATCCATCACCCTTTAAGATAATTTATGTCCAGTAATAACATTTATGGATGGTAAGACAAACTTCCATTTTATTATGAAATAATCTATAACATTTATGAATTAAACTCTTACTCAAAACTTTTGGCCATGTTTCACTCCCAACAATTCATTATAAATTTTATAAAAAATTAACTCTATAATTAATCCTTGATGTTTAATGACCTTTAAAAACTTGATCTCACATTCTTAATCATGTTTTCAATGATTATCAACATGTATATTATTACATAACCTCATTCTTCATTGTCTCATAATAATACCAATACTTCACACACAAGTAAAACTACAAGCTATCTTCATTGATGCATTCCTGAATACACCTTAGTAACATGAAAAACTATAAACATTGGGGTAATTTTATTTTAAATTTATTTTTTATATAATTAGCTTGCAGCCATGTAAGCTACAACCACTGAGGCATTTTATCAAATAGTTTGCAAGCATGCAATATACAACCATTGAGGAACAGTTTGCAAGCATGCAATCTACAAACAGTGAGCCATGCATAAAATATTACATAGAAAAATCATCTTACAATCATCATGATATCATAATATGTTACAATCATCATGATATCATTTACCCACAAATCATCAATCTCTATGTCTTGGTGATCTGACTGTTTCCATTAGTGGATCCTTTTGCAGTTGGAATTCCTCAATTTGTATGGACCAACAAATCTTTATCTACCACAATGTTAAACATGAACTAACCTTTGCACAAGTCACCATGCATTCCTTCCATTTCTTCCATCAACACACTTGATATCATGATTAGAAAAAATATTAATAAACCAATAATCAATATTTATTAGTGACACTTCAACATCTATTTGTGTGCATGCATAAATCTTAAATAGAATGTCAGGAAATGTCTTATTTAACATCATTGCACATGCATTTGTAACAAGAAAATCACTATCAAGTGTCATTTATCCAACAAAACACTAACATAATGTTGCATGCACTTTCATATTCCTAGCCAAAGGAAAGCTAACATACTAGATATTGTTCTTGTGCATGCAAATGCATAACAAGATTTCAAGAGAACTAGCCTAACAAGCAATTTTCTTTGTTCCTATTATTATGTTTTATTTTCCAAAGAGATTAACGCAACATATCTTATACTTATGTATGTGAATGCATGTTATTTTCCAAAAACATAGTTTCCACTAGAGAACTATTCACAATGGCTATTGTATTTAAAAATGCAAGCTATATTCAAAACAAAGTTAACATAATAGTTATAATTTCTCTTATGCAACTACTTGTCCTCTCCACAAGAAAATGACATGATAGCTTGTTCTTCTTGCATGTGAGACATGTATTTCTTTCCAAAGGAAACTAAGTAAATATTGCATAGAAAAAACACATTTCTATTCTAAGGGGTCAAACGCATAACTTTTATTCTTTCATGCATACAAAGAGACATTTTCCTCTTACCACAAGATCTAGCCTAATTACTATACATAATATTTTCTCAAAAGAAAGTTAATACCATAGCTAACCCCTTTAGGTGTGCAAATGCATATTAGTTTTCCCAAGAGAAGGCTAACACAATCAATATTATGCAATTTCACCTTCCTTTTCTACAAAAATCTAATACCAAAACTATACTTTTCCATGCATGCACATGTATATTTTTCTCTAAAGAATCTTCCAAAGGAATCTTAACACAGTAAAGCATGCAATTACCAATTTTCCACTCCAAGAATCTAATTCAATAATACATACAAAGACATGTTTTTCTCTTGTCTTCTTTTTTAGAGTTCTAACACAACAAATACTTCCTTGCATACCAATATATATATTTATTTTCCAAGGAGTCTAACACGCTAATTTTTATTTTTCCAAAAGTTAGCTAACTCACTAGCTACTATGCATGCAATACAAAATATTTTCCTACACACCAGACAACTTTGTAATATTTCCTCAATAAATAGCATGAATAACAAATATTTCTCAAATAACACAAACAATTGTCTTTTATGCAAATGTTTTTATGTGAACTCTTTCTTAAAAAAGTTACTTATCTATTTCTGCAGGACTCAAGCTTCCCATACATGTAAAATCACATATTCATTTTCAGTAGATCAAATATACTAGATATTATTCCTATGCAAATACATATTCTCTTTAAGAGTCCAATGTTTCCTTTTAAAAATTTAATTTATATGCATCATGAGAACATACTTGGTAATATTTTAAATGAAATAACTTAATTCATTTTCAAGAATTATCAACATAATTTTTCTTATTTTTTCCATGCGAATAACTTATTTCTTTTAAATAAATATCAACATAATTGTTCTATTTTTGTGCATGCGAATAACTTATTTGTTTTCAAGAAATATCCACATAATTGTTCTATTTTTGTGCATGCGAATAACTTATTTTTTTCAATAAATATCAAACTTAATAACTATTTGTTTGTGCATGCAATTAATTTATTTTCTTAAAAAACATTAACACAATATTTATCTTTATATGTACACAAACAACTATTCTTATCGCGCTGAAAAATCAAATGGTAACACTCTATTTTACTGAGTTTTCCTGTTTTAGTCATCAACTTTGGGTGCAGTTTCCAAACATCTAGAAACGAAAATTTGAAAACCAATAGAGTTTTTTGTTTGGAATAGGTTATTTAAATAATACATCTCTCACATTTTACATAGGTGTCATGGTTTGGAAGATTTGAATGAATCTTTGCAGCCCATTTTTCCAGATTTAAATGTTAAATAATTTCCTATTTTAGCCATCAACCTTGGGCACGGTTTTAAAGAAGATGAAAATAAGTTTTTCAAATATGAAAAAGGACATTGGCGAGAACGGGCTCATTAACAAAAACCTCTTTCAATTTTTATACATCTTTCACGGTTTGGTAGATAGAAAGACATATTTGGACTCTAGTTTTCAATAAATCATGCAATTCACACAATTATTTAGCCATGAAATCTTTTAAGAATTCAATGCACAAAACACTTATTCCTCTATGTACGAAATTCCATGGAGTTTTTCCAAGAAAATAATCTCGACTCTTTATCATATGAAAATTTTCAAGAAAATAAATTCAATTCCGATTTCTTCACGCACCATATGCAAGCACAATAATTTTCAAAGAGCATAGTTACTTATCCCTTAATACATGCTTGGAATCTCTTAGCCCAATGAGATTCCTGACACAATATTCTATGTCAAATTAATTATGTTTGCCATGCTACTATAGCCAAAAATGGTAAAGCAATAGATGAAACAGTTGTGGGTTGAGTTCCCCACCAGACTGAATTTCATTCAACCAATTTTGTACATATACTTATTCAAAAACACTCCTTGCTCTCTCTTGGCTTGATTCTACATGTATTTTGTCATTAGTTCAGATATTTTCTCATAGGCTTACAATAAGTAGAATTAAGAAAATGCAATAGCTTTTCTAAATCCTAAAACATTCCACAAATCGCCCATAAATCACTCCATAAATCAGATTTTTCCTATACTTTAAAATCACTCCATAAATCGTATTTTTCTAAATTCTAAAATATCTCAATAAATCATCCATAAATCTCTCATGCCTTTTTTTCAAGCTATATTTGTTTTTTCCTTATGGAAAACATATCACATATCCATAACTTCTCTAAAAATATGAATCATTAGTTCTAAAACACAAAATATACCAACTTGGAAATATAATTTATTTACATAGAAGAATATAAATTATTCTCAGTATAAGAATTAAAAATTTATTCTTGTAATTAAGAATTAGAATAATATCATTCTTGTAATATCCATATAAGAATTAATAATATTTAATTATTCAACAACATTAATTTTATGAGAGTTTTTACGATAGCTTATGCTAGGGATATTACAGATTTATCTAGATTGACATTGGTTTCAACCTTGCCTTGCCATTTCATGGTTATTCATGATGTAGTGGATTTTGTATTTGATTTAGCTTTGGATAGTCGATAGACTTGTATCCTGGTTGAGGTGGTCTCAGGAAAATTTGCAAGGGACAAGGGTGGAGATGGGATTTCACCTGGAACTCTTGAAGGATGGGTGGAGATAGGAAAATTCCTCTGAAGTTGGTGAAGGAAGTCAGAAGCATCCAAGCTTGTTTTGGTATTAGTGATTTATGCACCAGTTAGGCGAAATCATTATGGTTGAGGGTTGAGGTGGTTTGGCTTCTAGAAGCCCTTGTTGGTTCTATTTTGGTTTAACCCATATGATCCCACATTCATGCTTGGAATATGGCACGGGGGTGATTGCCTGAAAGAGAGATTTGGTTCAACCCAATCTATGGTAAGGTGGTACGTGGAAGTCCCTGAATTGGTTGGTTTTTTTCATATTTTAATATGAGATATTTTATTATTTTGATTAATGAGCACATGTATTGGTTATTACGTTGATCTTATGGCTGATTTTTCGTGGTTTCTATTCTAGTTATATGTTGGTTATATGCTTGGTTAGATGATGTTCTCTTAATATGGATTTCGTTCATGATTTGATAATTTATTGAATGGTTGATGAATGTATAGGCTAATAAGTGTTGTTGCAGCTACCTTCAGAGGGCATTGGACCTTCCTGATAGTTCTTTGTTGAAGTTCATATGTTTATGGCCAGATATGCATTCATGACCTGTAGCTTCTATGTTTACTATTTGTTTGACGAAATGTGTATCACGTATTAGGTATGTTTTTGTAAATATCTTGCTTTATTATTGGTTGTTTAGACTTTTTATCACATGATACTTGAATCTGGAAAGTTTTGGGCAATACTGGGCAATGGCTTGTAGGTTAGTCTTGAAAAAGTGGCATAGATCCCGCCACCGCATGCACAAAACTAGAAATTTCGGTCATAACAACATGAAAGAAGGATTATGGGTGCGGTTGGAGCCTCATAACCTTATGCACAATGTGGCATGGGTGCGGTTGGGGTGTCAAGCTTGAGAAAAAGAAGTTCCAACTCAAGGATTGATCATGAAAGGTGGTTGTTAGACACTTGGGTGATCTTTGGTCCCTGAGGAATGGCAGTGTGTTTTCGATTAGTAGACCCCACTTCCAAAACTGGAACTTGGTAGTCGGGTCATATCATAGTGACACTCAACTTATGTTTACCTAGGAGAGCTTGAAAAAGTGGGTAAATGTGGGAGGAGACGTTACAAAGTGGTGTCGCAGTGAGGTTGCAGCATTGGACCTGGGGTACATGTAGATGGCTATGGTTATCATGTTTTCAGTAAGTGTTGTATTCTTTATTATTATAATGTATGCATCATGATGTTGATATGTGTTGTTAGATTTATATGTATCATGCCAATCTGGATTTAGTTGTGCATATGTCATAGCCACCCATGAGATACACTCAGGTATGATTTTGATTATGTCTTCTATTTGGTTTATCTAACATGGTATGCTTGTAGGAAATAGAAGAGTAGAGTAGTGGAATACAATTCACATGACTCCCCTTACAGGCATGATGTGAAATCAGTGGAATGGGAAAATTTAGTTGAGCAGCAAGGAGAAGAGTATTCTCCTAGTCTAGTTGATACACTGAGGAATATGAGGGCATAGACCAAAATTTGCGAGGCAGATAATAACAGTTTGGTTGAGGCATAAGAAAGACTTGTTAGAGCTCAAGAAAAACAAGTAGAGGTCAATGTAGTGATTCTTGGAAGTCTTTCAGATTTTTCAGAAGTAGTGACATATGTGGGTCATTCATGGAGATAGGCAGGAGCAAAAGATCAATGGGGCATATTGTAGTAGGTCTTAGAGAAAATACATGATGGAAAAAAATGACACAGTCATAGGTGGTAGATATTTGGATACACCTGACAAGCATACTAGCACTCATGAATTTTATTCCAGCTCCAATTCTGAGAGACATCATCATCATTATCGCTAACACCCTTGTAGGAGGAGTGGGAGGGGCTACTTTCCAGCTGAGTTAAGGAAATCCAAGCCTTCTACTTTTGATGGGGAATCAAAGAAATCAAAAGATGGAGAAGCATGGTTGCTTAGGATGAAGAAGTTCCTTAGATTACATGACTATTTAAAGATCATGAAAACCAAGATAGTTATCTTCAGTATCAAGGGAAAAGTAGATATGTGGTGGGAAGTGTTGATTTGTGTAGCTTGGGAGATACTTCAAGCCCTAGGGTTCAGGGTTTGGAGAGAAAAGTGCCACAAGGGTCACTTGTGGGCTTGGAACCCAAGGATTGAGTTTTTCATCCAATCATGTTTGAGGTAATTCTAGAGGAACATTTCTACATGTGATGGCATGAGACGATAGAGGATAGAAAGGAGAATCCAATTCTTTGAGAATCATCGAATTCCAAGATGTAGAACTTGAGAAATGAATTTTTGAAGTTGACAAATTAATTATTCGTTTTCAACTCATATAGGCTTGATGTAATTTACTCGAGTAGATAGGTCTCTTCACTAATTTGTTGGAGCCCCTCTTTAGTTTATAAAAGGAGGGTGAAGGCATGTGTTTTAGACATCCATTTGTGAGACTCTCCTCTAAGAATTAGCTCTGAAATTTGGATTCCCTAGCCGTAGCAAGAAAGGGTCAAGGACATCGTGGGGACAACTTTGAAGTGGACTTAGCTGAGGAGCAGCGTGGGGGAGGTCTTTTTGAAGGCCGAAGTGTTAGGCTGATTGTAGATTTGTTTGGAACTATCTTAGGGCTAAAGACAGGTCTGAAGAGGGTTGTTCTAAGGCCATAATTGTTGGGCAGATAGGCCGAGGAGCAAAGGGACAAGACAGGGTTGTTAGGTGACTATTTGGGTTGTTTTTGGAGGGGAGTCACAACCACAACAAGCTGCTTTTCTAGGCCGAAGGCCACAACAAGCAGTTGGAGGAGTTTACGGGCTGCCATAGGGAGGACAATTCCTTAACAAGGCAATGTGGCATGGTAGGGCCTTCTCCAAGGTGGAACACAACCCTAGAAGGGCTTATCTGCTGATTGTGTGGAGGATTGAAGGTTGTATTATGTTCCCTAACCAGAATTACATGACCAATAGTGCAGACAGTATGGACAACAATATTTTATGGAGGATTGCCAGTCAAAGGAGTTGACCAGTTTAGATCATGATTGCAGTAGTATCTTGGTGCCATGTGGAGGATCTTCCAAGGAGGTGAAGAGTCTTCCTAGGAGCATAATTGATAGTGACATGATTGGGTGCCATTTATTTGATTGGAGGGTAGTGTGTTGCCTACCCAAAGTAGCCCTAGAGTAGCAGACAAGAAGGACATTGCTGATGTGTGATTGGGTGAAGTTTAGAGCCTTATGAGTAGCTCTTTGATGGATGAAAGAGGCTACTAGAAGGCAGATTAGAGCTCAGGTATTGGCCAGCCTAGAGAGTAGTTTGATGAGCTCCTGTACATGCAATAGAAGAGGCTTGCAGCATTGTTAGGTGGTAGCCCTCTTGGAGTCTCAATGTGTAGTGGCCTTGATGGACTAAGGCACTACTAGTGAGCAGTACGGGAGCGAAGGACTGACATGACAATATAAAACATTGAAGTTGCAATGAAGTTTTTCATTGTATCTTGTATACCATAGGCTATTGTATTATTAAGATTTATTTTAATATAACAAATATTGGGATTGTACAATATCATACAATTTTGTTAAAAACCATGTATATTTGTGCATATGTGATTTACTTCTTTATATTTCCATTGTGCAAAGTATTTTATGGTTGAGATTCTTGGTTTGGTAGTGTATGTGTTTTAAAGACTCTAACCTAGACCTAAGGTCATGGAAATTAAAGAGGAATATGCTAACCGTGTTAGAAGCAATAATGAAGAGGAGTTGAGTTGGCATGAGTTTAACAGATTCTTCAGGAAGAAGTATTTTTCTTAGAGATATTATGATGGAAAGGCTAAGGAATTATATGAGCCTAAGATGGGTTCCGTGACAGATGATTCATGAAGAGTACAAAAACAAGTTTCTAGGGTTGTTGACGTATGTGTCATACCTCGAGGATGAGAATAAAAAGGTCCAAAGGTTCATCAATAGCTTTCCTTTAGCATTTAAATATCAAATCAAGTATGAGGAGCCTTGGTCATTAGAGGAAGCCATCAAGAAGTGCATTGTTATGAGTAGTCTAAGCACAAGCTTGATTTCAAGTGTGATTGGAAAGGTAATTTGAAGACAAAAGGAAAATGGCCTAATAAGTGAGGAAGATCTCATGATGCAGCTAACAAGGAGAATGTGGGACCTCATAAGAAGTTAAATGCAGATGAGAGAGGAGATGGGTCTCAGCCTAAGGAGCGACAAAATAAAGGCAATGGAAGGAAACCTTTGAGGTGTTATAATTGTTGTTTAGAGCATCACATCAGGGTGACAGGCCTCAGATCTACAGTGCTCAAGAGGAAAAAATAGTTGGAGATGTAGGCCAAAGTATTCCTCGGATTTATGCAGTGGTGGATAATAGGAAGGCAGATCATTAGGCATCCATTATTGAGAAGGAAGGTAAGCTTTGTGATCAAGTTGATTCTATTTTCATTCATATTGGATCAAATTATAGTTATATATGTCTTAACCTAGTGGATAAGTGTTGCTTGAATAAAGAAGTGCATCTAGAATCTTGGTTAATGTAGTTGGCTACAAGAACCAAGAGAAGAGTTCATCATTGGCTGAGATATTGTGTACTTGAGTTAAATGGTATTCCTAAATCATCACATCTAAATGTGCTTCCTTTGGGATGATATAACATGCTTTTTGGCATGGATTGGTTGTTCATTCACATGACAAAGGTAGACTATTATGAGAATACCATTGAGTGCCTGGATGATGATGGGGAAAGGAGAATATTACAAGGAAAGAAGAAGCTTATATTAGTGAAAATGGTTACGGCTAGTAGGAAAAGCATAGTCATGACAAGGGATGTGTATTATTTACAGTTCATATTTCTATTGATAAGGGGAAATAGGATGAGGATGATGAAATCATGAAGAGATCCTGTCTTGCAGCAGTTTCAAGATGTGTTTCCTGCAAATATTCCAGAGTTGGATCCTCATAGAGAGGTGGACTTTTCTATTGATTTGATGTCAGGAGAAACACCAACATCTAAGGCACCATACAGGATGAGCACTCTAGAGTTGGTGGAACTGAAGTTGAAGCTTAAAGAAATGCTTGATAAGGGATATAATAGGCTAAGTGTATCTCCTTAGGGTGCACCCATGATGTTTGTAAGGAAGAAGGATGGTACTATGAGATTGTGCATTGATTACATGAATTTAAAAAAAGTGACCATCAATAATATGTATACATTGTTACGAATTGATGACTTGTTTGATAAAATGAAGGGAGTTGCAGTGTTTTCGAAGATTAATTTAAGATCGTGATATCATCAGGTGCACATCAAAGAAGAATATATTTACAAGACTGTATTTCGCACAAGGTATGGGAATTATGAGTTTATGGTGGTTCTTTTTGGTCTTACCAATGCTCTAGCTGCCTTCATGTGTTTGATGAATAATGCGTTGGGCCCTTATCTCGATAAGTATGTAATAATGTTTATTGATGACATTTTTGTATATTCAAAGAATGATGAAGAACATGTAGAGAACCTGGCATCAGTCTTGAGGTTGATTAGAGAGCATTAGTTGTATGCCAAGATTATAAAGTGTAGTTTCTTTCAGACTCAAATTCATTATTTGGGACATGTTGTTTTTGAGGAAGGGATAGCAGTGGATCCGAAAAAATTAAAGCTACATGGAGTGGCCAACTCCTAAGAATGTGGATGAGGTCAAATCATTCATGGGATTAGCAGGTTACTACATGGAGCTCATCGAGAACTTCTCAAAGATTGGCTATCCTATCACATCTTTGTGGAGGAAAGGTAAGAAGTTTGAATGGACTTAGTAGTGTGCAACAAGTTTTGAGCAGTTGAAGCATTTTCTTATAAATGCTTCAGTTTTGAAAATTGCAGATCTTGATAAAGAGTTTGTGGTTTGTAAAGGTGCATAAGGAAGGACTTGGTGGAGTCCTGATGCAAGAAGGATACGTGGTTTTCTATGAATCAAGGAAGCTAAATGAGTATGAGAAGAACTATGCGACTCATGATCTTGAGTTGGAAGTTATCATTCATGCATTGAAGATGTGGAGACATTATCTCCTTGGCAAGAGGTTTGCTTTGGTGAGTGATCATAGTGGATTGAGGTATTTGTTTGACCAACCCAATCTTAATGCTAGACAAGCTTGATGGTTGATTACTCTCAGTGAGTTTGACTTTGAGATCAGGTACATTAAGGGCAAGGAGAAAAGGGTTGCAGATGCTCTCAGTAGGAGAGTGCAGTTGAACCATATTTTAGTTGTGAGCTCTTATTAGACATATTTGTAGGAGTAGATATTGCATGTAGGGAAGCATGATCAGAAGTACCAATAGATGAAGCAGAGATTGTAGCATCAGAGTTAAGGTGATAGGGATGAGGAGTATCACCTCACAAAAGATGTCTTAGTTAGATTTAAGAACATGTTTTATGTGCTAGATAATATTTATCTCAAAAATCTTATCTTGAGGGAGTTTCATGTCAATCCATATTCAGGCCACCTAGGTTACCAGAAGACTTTGACAATTATTAAGAAGTTTTATCATTGGAATAACTTGAAGAAAGAGGTGGTTGAGTTTGTTACAAGATGGTTGGATTATCAAAAAATGAAAGTTGAATGCAAGAATACAATTAGTTTATTGCAACCTATTCTTATTCCATAATGGAAATGGGAGGTCATTTCCATAGACTTCATTACATGTTTGTTGAGGGCATCAAAGTAGCATGATTCCATCATGTTCTTAGTTTATAGGTTGAGTAAGAAACTCACTTCATTGCAGTGAAATACACCAATTCAGCTAGTGAGGTAGCTCAGATCTTCATCAGGGAGATAATGAGATTGCATGGTGTTTCCAAGAAGATTATATCAGATAGAGATGCCAGGTTCACTTTCAAGTTTTGGAAATAGGTTTTTTTAGGTTTGGGGATAGATTTTTCCTTCATTATAGTTTATCATTCACAGACATATGGATAGACAGAGAGTTAACAAGATTCTTAAGGATATGTTGAGAATGTATGTCATGAAACAATAGAAGAAGTGGGAGGAGTATCTTCCACTAGTGGAGTTTGCTTATAATAATGGGTATCATGAATCCTTGAATATGCGTCCATTTAAGGTTCTTTATGCGAAGATTTGTAATACTCCTATCAGTTGGAGTGATCTAGTGAACAAGGTGCTGATTAGACCAAATATGTTGGTTGAGATGGAGAAAGAGATGTAAGTTATTAGGAGGAATTCGAAGGCAACAAAGGATAGGCAAAAGAGTTATGTAGATCAACATAGAGCATTCAAGGAGTTTCAGGTTGGAGAGCGTGTGTATTTGTGTATCAAGCCCAAGAGGAGCTCCTTGAGGATTGGGTCATGTGCCAAGATGGAACCTCGATATTGTGGGCCTTTTGAGATCCTGGAGAGGATTGGACCAGTGGCCTATAGACTTGCACTATCGACAACAATGAAAGTTCATGATGTTTTCCATACTTCATTGCTTAAGAGATATGTGCAGGGTGTTGATCAGGTGATTGATTGGTCTATATTGTAGATGGAACCAGAGGGAGAGTTTTAGCTAGATACATAATGCATATTGCAGTGGAAAAATCTCATGCTTTGAAACTGAGCAATAGATCAGGTTAAAGTGCAATGGAAAAACTTTGGGCCCGATGAAGTTACATAGGAGATGCTTGATTAGATGTGGGCTTTATATCCTTCCTTGTTTGTTGGTTGATAAAATGTGTTTAGTATATGAGTGTTTGGTGTATATATATGTGTGTGTGTGTGCGTGGGTGGGTGTGTGTGTGTGTGTGTGTGCGTGGGTGTGTGTGTGTGTGTGTGTGACTGTAAATATTACATCGAGTTGTATTATGAAGCTCCATGGGCAATATGTGTCATTGGTTATAAGTGTCATCGAATAATGAGGACGATGTTCCCCTAAGGGGGAGGGGTTTGTAACAACCCTACACTGATTTTCCATGTAAATTAAATAAGAACAAGTTCATGGGACACGTATTCCAACTTGAATGATGGGAAAACATTATAGTGGGAATCACTTGTGATTTAATAATGATTATGGAAATTGGCAAAGGCATTGAGGTAATAAATGACATTTAATTAAGGAAATAAAGGAAAATAGGAGAAATGGTAGATGAAGAGACACAAATATGCATGCAAGGGAAATTAGAGAGAAATTATAGTATAATGAATAAAAAGGAAAAAGGGAAGGAAGAGAGTAGAAATTAATGATAAAAAGGCATAAGGGAAACAATTCATATATTTTGTTAGTTTAGCTTTTGGCTCTCTTATTCCATACTCTTACACTCTTACCCAATTAGAGCATTTTTGGAGCATCCTAGCATTCACTTGGACTTGGAGAAAGCAAGCAAAATGGATCAGTAGCTACAACAAAAATACATTGTAGGTAATAGGTTGCATGTGTAGTTTCCTTGTTGAGATTTTGATGCATGGTATATGCATGTGGTTCTTTGGTTATTTTGTTGTCATTAACAAGGGATTTTCCTGGATTGACAGTGGTTTTAGCCTTGCCTTGCCATTTCTTGATTAGCTATGATGTAGTGCGTTCTGTGTTTGATTTAGCTTTAGATGGTCGATAGTCTTGAAGTGGTTTCGAGAATATTCCCAAGGGTCAAGGGTGGAGATGTTCTTTCTCCTAGAACTCTTAACAAATGGTTGGAGACAGGAAAATTCGTCTAGAGTTGGTGAAGGAAGTCGGAGGCATCCAAGCTTGTTTTATTATTAATGATTTCTCGGTTGGTTAGGTGTGTTGTATATCTGATCCAAAAGTATAAGATAATAGAAATAACCCAATAATAACAAGATAGAAATATATATAAATGCTTCTTTATTATCAAACCCTTAAGGTAGAGCAACACCATACGTTCACTCCTTAAGGAAGGAGAACACTCCACAAGCCATATGCTTGTTCATACAAGACTATTTCTCTTCATATC